>LR753379.1:0-19826 GCA_902729485.2 Mus minutoides | reverse complement strand
CAAGGAGACCTGGCGTTGGTGCAGGCCAGAAGGGAGAGTCTGAAATGGTCTGGGCCTATCTCTGTCCTGGCTGGTGACTCAGGTCGCACGAGTTTGGGCAGGAACAGATGCTGCATTCAGCTGTTCACCTTGATGTGTGCCTAGTGTCCTGGGGTGTGGACAGTGCGCAAGTGGCCCTATCCCCTGCGTTCAGAGAGGGATGATGGCGGGCTGCCGGCGGCGGGGGAGGTCCTGGCTGGCTGGGAGGGGTCCCAGCCTCTGGTTGGTCTGAGGTCCTCTGTTCTAGCTGCTGCTGCAAGTGGGCCACTGGACCCTCTGCGATTTCAAGGCCCCCGGTGCTCTCCACTCACCTTTAACCCCAAAGTGTTCCTAATGTCCTGGGGTTTGGAGAGTGCACAGGCGGCCCTATCCACTGCGTTCAGAGAGGGATGATGGCGGGCGGCCGGCGGCGGGGGAGGTCCTGAACATTTCTTTAGGTGCTTCTTGGCCATTTGATATTCCTCAGTTGAGAATTCTTTGTTTAGTTCTGTACCCTACTTTTTAATAGGGTTATTTGGTTCTCTGGAGTTCTTTGTATATATTGAACATTAGCTCTCTATCAGATATAGGGTTGATAAAGATCTTTTCCCAATATGTTGGTTGGTCTTTTGTCCTCTTGACAGTGTCCTTTGCCTTACAGAAGCTTTGCAATTTTATGAAGTCCCACTTGTCTGTTCTTGATCTTAGAGGATAAGCTATTGGTGTTCTGTTCAGGAAATATTCCCCTGTGCCCCTGTGCTTGAGGTTTTTCCCCACTTTCTTTTTTATTAATTTCAGTGTCTCTGGTTTTATGTGGAGGTTCTTGATTCACTTGGATTTGAGCTTTGTACAAGGAGATAAGAATGGATCAATTTGCATTCTTCTACTTGCTAACCACCAGTTGATCCAGCACCATTTGTTGCCTGATCTATGTCCCAAGACACTTTGTTTAGTTGTTATCCTTACTAATTTAAGTTTCTATATATTTCAAATTTTATTTTAAAGTTATTCTATGTATTTAAATTGTTTGGTTGCTTTTTTTTCAGCTTGTATCTTTTCTGAATAGGCTTTTATGACAGCCTTTCTCTCCTGCACATATTATATTATATTATATTATATTATATTATATTATATTATATTGTATTATTATCATAGCTCTGCTTCCTATCTCACCAAGACTGAGGTAATGAATAGCTGTAGTTGTTTGAGTTTAACAAACTAGGAGTGGAAAAATATTAAATAATGACAAATGTGGACATGACACTGGCCATTGATGTAGAGGACAAAAGCTTACTGAAGATGACACAGAAATGCTGAGAGAATCAAAAGGTCTTATGAACCTTAAACACTCCCAGCTGATCTGATTAGTTGTAAAGAAACCAGTGCTGAGAACAAGATTCTTCATCAAATGTGGAAAAATGACTGAGAGATTGGTAGGCAGCAAGAGGGGTAGAAGAAATGGCTTTGATAATTAATAAACATTGGAGATCAATAGTCCATGGAGAATTCTATATTAACCACTTTCTGATATCACTGCGGATTTATAACAATGGCGGCCTCTCACCTGGCTCCCAAAAATGGAATATAAGAAAATGACTGAGTCCCATTTGCTAGTTCTTTGTGAGATGACAAGGTTTCAGTCAAGACAAGGATCTAGAAAAAATAGTGAAACCAGCCAGAGCAGATCAATTTATTTTTCATGAAATGATTTTTTCATCACATCGAACAAATTAATATCTGAAAAAATGCTCAATTGAGACTTGCAGAATCATATGGGACATAAATCCCAAGACAATAAGATGTCTGAACAAATGTGAGCAGGCAGAGGAAGCAGGGGCAGGAGCTCCCTGGAATGCTTAGCCCTCAGGCTCCACTGGCTGGTAAATGGGTCTGTGTGGTCCTCTAAGGGGAGGATCAGCCATGGTCTAGATATCCTTTAAAAGCAGGGTTTGAAGTGAATAGGAATCTGCCTAGTTAAAACAAGGGAGGGTATGGAAAGTATGTCAGGCAAAAGGAAAATTCAGCCGCACCAATACCAAAAGGACCCAGCACATGTGTGTTCAAAGTGAACTGTGAATTTGGGCTGGAACGTTTGACCATGAGTTTTGAGAATAGAAGAGTTAAGAAAAAAGAAACTTTCTCAGGGGCCAGGGATTTCTTCCAGAAATCAAACAAGTTTGTCTTCATCTGTGTAGCTCCACGGCAGAGAAAGCACTCCGTTGACATTTATTGAACAAATGTTGGCAAAGTGATGTTAACACTGTAGCATAATATATGTGTATTAATTGGAGTCAAAAACATGGTTGCAACATGTAGTATGCCTAGACAATGGGATAGAGCTTAGCATATGTGCAATATAACATATTGTGCATATGAAGAAGTCTATCACCTCCTTTGTGTGATAGCAGATTGATCCTGGTGATGACCAGCATTAAAAACACACAATGCTAGGAAACAGAGTTTTTAATTGAGCCCAATGACTCATGACACACTATTGTAGCACTGCCTCAAAGTATTGGATGCATAAATGTATACTCATAAAAACTTGGTACCCATATAAATCACAATAATACCCGGGGCATCATTTTTAGTTTGGGGCATAGAATATTTTTGTGATTTATATTGTGTTGGAAGCATGGTTAGTGTTGGACAAGACAAAGAAGGCTGTGAAATCATCTTTGGACATCTTCCTTGCCTAATCTGTCAGTATTCTAGGCAAATTCTATTTAAAAATTTGCTAGAGTCTATAATAGATACTTGGAAGTAACATAGAAAAGTTAACAAAAAATTATGAAGATTTTAAATTATTTATTTATTCTTTGTTCTCTTTCTCTCCCTCCCCCTTCTCTCTCTCCTGCACCCTTCTCTCTCCCTCTCCCCTCCTCCCCCTCTCTCTGTATGCCTTTCAGTAGACACGTACTGAGATAGGGTCTTGTTATGTAGATAGGCTGGCCTTGTATTTGCAGTCCAGTCCACTCTACATCAGAGTGTTGTCACTACAGACTTGTTGTCACTAAACCTGACATAAGTTGTTGCATTGAAGTGAGTATTATGGCCAATCAGAACTAAGTGGTGCTAAAATAGTTTTATATGTGAGCCATCATGAACTCACTTTATATCTTTTGGGCATCAATATATTGACTCTACTGGCCAGGTATATATGATGGTGCCACTAGGTACCAAGTGTGATCAATGTAGTGACACTATGTTATGCCAGTTAGTGTTGTGTCAACATGACAAGATATAGTCATCAGAGATGAGGGAACCTCAGTTGGAAAAAAAAATGCCTTCATTCTCATGCATACAGATCACCCTATAGGCAAGCCTGTAGGGCATTTTCTTAATTAGTAATTGATGGGAGAGGACTCAGCTATTGTGGGAGGGGCCATACCTGAGCTGATTATCCTAGGTTCTGTAGGAAAGCAGGTTTACCAATCCTTCAGGATCAAGCCAGTAAGCAGCAGTCTTTGTAGCCTCTGCATCAGCTTCTGGCTTCAGGTTCCTGCCTTGCTTGAGTTCCTGTCCTGACTTCCTTTTGTGATGAACAATGATATGGAAGTTTAAGTCAAAGAAACCCTTTCCTCTTCTCCCCAACTCCCCAACTTGCTATTCATTCTTGGTGGTTTGTAATAACAATAGAAACCCTAACTAGTACAGAAATTGGTACCAGCATCGTGAGGTATGAGTGTGATAGATCTTACTATGTTGTTTGGAGGAGGATTGTGGAAGGACTCTGGAACTTCAGGCCATTGAGTGTTGAGAACTCTAGTTAGCTTCAGTTGTCAAATAATGAAGCCTGTGGTTATAGGACAAGAGAATCCATTTGAGGCATTGCCCAGGTCAGATTGTCCTGTGGGTACATCTGTAGGGATTGCCTTGACTGTTAAATGATGCAGGAGACCCCACTGTGGACAACGTAAATCCTGGGCAGGTGGTCCTCGTTGTGAGAGAAAGAAGTATGATGAGTCTATGAGTGAGCCAGCAGATCGAAGTCCCTCACTGGCTTTGCTTTCATCCATGCACTGACTTCCCCTGGTGATGCACAGTGATATGGGACTATAAGCCCTTTCCTACCACAGGCTACTTTGAGTCAGAGTACTTTATCACAAGAACAAAAAGGAAACTAGAGTAGAAATTATTACTGAGAGGTAGGATGTTACTGTTATAGGGCAGGCCTTGAGGCTTTGGTGTGTGTACTGCCTTGTCTGAGCAACATGGACATGTTTTGAAATTCAGTCTGAAAAAAAAAAAACTATCAAGTGCTCAGAGCTTAATGGGGTATTCCATGAGACTGTGGGAGATGCCTGTGCTGTGAGAAATGTGAATTGTGTAGGCTTGGCTTGTGAAGTTTCAGAGGAGATCAAGGAAGTGGGCTAGGAGCCATTTGTGTGATGTTATCACTTAGAATTTCTGTGTGCTGCTCACTTGGGGTTGAAGGATCAGCTGGGATTATTGTGGTATGAGTATCACTGAGATGCGATCTTTGAAAGTGTAACAAAGCATTTACTTAAGGTCAGTGTAGAGAATATGTGGTCCAAATTGTCCAGGGCTGCAACTCAGCTGGCCGCCCATCTTGACAATGTGTAAGAGTCTTTGTGTGGTATTGTTTTTAAAGGCATGATAGAGCCAAGATGAATGGAGTGTAGAAAGTTCCTGACACCTGGCACTGTGTGTGGGGGGGGAATCAGCATTTCTAAAGAGTTGCCAGGAGAGGACACTGGTAAATATACAACCTCACTTGCAGAGCAGACCCCAGGATATTGGAGATTTCAGGGTCATGGGATTTCACCAAAGACAGTGATGGTTATGAAATGGAGTCAGCCCCAAGCCATGAGATGCACTCTGTATGCTGTATGTGGCAGAGCTGGAGAAGAGGGACTTCCACAGCCTTTTCAGAGGCTGAAGACCACACAGTGAGGGAGACGCCATGTCAGAGAACTACACCCAGGACTTAGGTACACTGCAGGGTTTCCTTTGAGCTGATTGTTCCTGGGTGCCTCAATCTTTATTTATTTATTTTGTAATAAGAAAGTTTGAAACTTGGTTTTTATTTTATAGTATACCACAGTTAGGTGACTATGGATTTATAAAGAGACATTGAACTTTTAAATCTTCGGAATTTTTAAATGCTGCTTTGTTGTTTTTGTTGTTATACTGTTTTATACTGTGATATTAGGGGGAAAATGACAGGTTTTGATATAAAAGTGACATATTTGAGTGTCAAGTGGACAAAGAGTGTTCTAAGTCCTAGTTAACTTTAATCGACATCTTCCCTCACTTCACAGTCACCAGAGAAAAGGTGTCAGTCCGTAACTGAAGGACTGTCCAGCTCAGATTAGCCTGTGGGCAGTCTAGAGGGGATTGTCTTGATTGTTAGTGATGCAGGAGGGCCAAGCCCACTGTGGGCAGCGGCACCCTTGGGCAAGTGGTCTTGGGCTGTATAAGAAAGCTAGTTAAGTAGGAGCCTGTGAGTGAGTGAGCAGGCAGATGGCATGTCTCCATCATTTCTGCTTTAAGTTCCTGTTTTTATTTCTACCCTGACTTCCCTCAGTGATGGATTATGATCTAGAAGCACAAACCAATAAACAAATAAAATAAATAAAATAAAATAAAATAAAATAAAATAAAACAGTTTCTCCCTAAGTTGCTTTCGGTCATGGTATTTGTCATAGCAACAGAACTAGAACACATGACTATTATAGTTGTAGATTTTACTTTTAAAAAGTACAACAATAATTTTATGTTTTAATATTATGCCACAATATTTGGCTATGATAAACATAAGAAAATAGTTTGGGTTTTTTTAATGTAGTAAAAGCCACCCATGTGAAATCTCCTTGCTTAACTGATTTCAAGTACAAAGTACAATATTACTGACAGCATATTCACAGAGGCTAGGAAGCAGAAGCACTCTGAGAGTCCACCGATGAATGGGTGGGCAAAGGACATGTGTAGTATGGAATATAATGGGAGATTATTCTGTTTAAAAAGAAAAAATTTGGGGCTGGTGAGATGGCTCAGCGGGTAAGAGCACCCGACTGCTCTTCCGAAGGTGATAAGTTCAAATCCCAGCAACCACATGGTGGCTCACAACCATCCGTAATGAGATCTGGCTCCCTCTTCTGGAGTGTCTGAAGACAGCTACAGTATACTTACATATAATAAATAAATAAAAAAAAAAAAAAGAAAAAAATTTTGCGACATAAATGACTGACTTTGGATACTGTACTAAGTAAGTAGTCATCAACAAAAAGAAATAAGTGTATCAGTCTATGTCACATGATAACTAACAGAGCCAATAATACTAGTGCAAATTAAACGATGGTGTTTGCAGGTAGGCTAAAGGGAAAGCTGTTCATGTCACTGAGTAGAGAATTTCTATTATGCAAGATTAAAATGTTCTAATGATCTTCTATTCAGAATGTGCAGTCAGATTGTTTTTGCTTCCTAGGCTCTGTAAATATGCTGTTATGCACATGGTGGTGTAAACATCTTCCCCAACCCTATTTTCCATATATGTTTTTTTGGGAGACTGGTTACACGGACCATGAAATCAGTAGCTTATATGGTAGATCTTTTAATTGCTTGGAGAACTTCTGTACTGTCTCTCCACTGGTGGGATCACCTTTAATTCCAGCCAACAATGCACAAGTGTTTCAAATTCCCCATATCCTCAACAAACATTTTTTTTTAATTTAGGGGCTATTTGATTGTTTGTTTGTGATTGGTAATGGCTATTATTCGTCATCAACAACTTGACTACAATCTAGAATTAACTAAAACCCAAGAGCCCGGGTACACTTGTGAGGGAGTCTGTTTTCTTAACTAAGCCATGTGAAGTGGGAAGATCCATATGGAATCCAGAGCTTTTGAGATGGAGTAATTCATCTCTAAATTGGGCCACACTTTCTGCTGGCAGCCTATAGAAAAGCCATGAAAGAAGGAAGCTTGTTCCAGTTGCCCGCCTATTCTTTCTCTTGGCTACTCACTCCCTTCACCGGCGATAGAGCCAAGTTCTTCAGGATTCTGGCATACCGTGAAGACCAGCTGAAACATCTGCCTCATGGATTAAACAACTAATGGGTTTTTGGATCTTCCCATGGTAGACAGACGTTGTTGGACTAGCTAGATCATAGCCTGTAAGCCATTCTAATAAATCCCCTCTCATTCCCTCTCTATTAGAAAGTCCGTGTGTATGTGTGTGTGTGTATGTGTATGTGTATGAATCTTGTTCATTTTGTCATACCTCTGAAGTGTCAGGCAGTAAGGACTGGCCCCTGTCCTCTAATCAGATGGTCCCAAAACCTACCTAGGAAAAGTCTCAGGCTATTTGCTATTTGTTTTGTCTTGTCTTCATTTTAACAATTAAGACCATCATCCTTTTTATTATGTATGGACTAGATGATCTAGTACAGATAATTCACATAAATCTATAAATTCCTGGTACCTACCTCTAGCTCCCGGTAAGAGACAGTTGTCATTAACTGCTGTGATTAACACCACTGGCTGCTAATCACAGATCTGTGCATAATTAGAATGGTAGAGTAAAATGGTAGGAAAATCAAGTTTGACTTCTGCATGTTATTTACAAAAAAAAAAAAGTAGGAAAACTTCAAAGTACCAAAGGCAACCACAGTAGATCTGATATCCTTAGTCAGAGGGCAGCTGCCAAAAGTGCAGAGGACCTCCCACAGGGAGAGAGCTGGATGGAAGCCTAAGCCCTTTGCCTTGCATTTGGATTCCATTACTTTAATGTCATGAGGCCAATCACCTCAATACTATAAGTGTCTTAATTTATTGTATTTTTGTTGTGTCTTTTCCCACCTGACAGGTTTGAACCATATATACATTAGGTCCTATTGAATTTCTTGAAATCAATTGTCTTCCGCTGAAAAGTCTTTCTCCTGTGCTGCTGTAATCTGAGTGGAACAGTCTTGCATGTCTGTAGAACAGGATTTAAGAGCTCATTAGAAATATTAAATCTAGAGGCAAACCCAGGTGCAGGACTTCTGGCTTCAACACCATTTGCATAATAGCAGCTGGATAATTGAAGCTGTCAGTAGGTGCCCAGCCAAACACAAAAGATAAAACTACCATGTTGAAGCCTGAGTCACCAAATCTGTCTACCTTTTACTTTTTAAGACGTTGAATGAATGTTGTTAATGTTTATTAGTATACACAGGTGTAGAATTCCGAGATTCTATTTATAAATTCTTTGACTGGAATGTCTAAGTTTCTTCTCTTAATCTTATTTATTCAAGCTAGAAAAGAAGGTTTTGCCATTAAAGCCCTTTCTTTTTTTTGAGGGTGGGCACCTTTCAGAGTTTAATTATAGAAGAATTCTAAGTTGGCGAAGTAAAGCCACTCAGTTTTCTGCCTCAGGGAAAATTTCACAGAGAATTGGAAGATTCTGTGCACTAAACACCAAGACACAACTATTGCCCAAAGACTTAGAACACTGGAAATTACTAGAACTTAAAACCTTCAATTTAGCAATATCTATAAGAAGCTTTTTAGCACAAAGCTGTCTTCAGTCTTCTGTATGGGTTCTTCAAGGATGTTCACCACAGAATTCTTTACAAGACAAAATGCCCAAGAAACTCTATAGTGAAATGTAGAACCCATGCCCATTAAAGTTTCTCTTAAAATGATACTGTGAAAGGCATCCTAAAATCTATGAGCAGGTTTTAGGCTTCTTTTTTTTTTTTTTTAAATGATTGAAAGATTTATTTTATTTTATTATATGTAAGTACACTGTAGCTGTCCTCAGACACTCCAGAAGAGGGAGCCAGATCTCGTTACGGATGGTTGTGAGCCACCATGTGGTTGCTGGGATTTGAACTTATCACCTTCGGAAGAGCAGTCGGGTGCTCTTACCCACTGAGCCATCTCACCAGCCCAGGTTTTAGGCTTCTTAAGAAATAAAACCAGTACACACATTTCCTGATGTTGTATATAAACAATATATATTATATGGATATATAATTATGCATATATAATGTATATATGACTATGATGGTGATTCTATGCTATTAAGAAGGAAGTACTACTATCATTAGACTATAGTACTATGATTTAATATAGACATATTCTATGAAAAATCAAAAGATACCAATATGCTTAATTCTTGTTTTATAACATTATTCAAACAAAACCACAAAACACTCAAACAGTAAGTGTAATTTTTTTCTAATGGATAGGGATTGAATATTTTCTTCTCCTCTCCTCCCCTCTCCACTGTCTTCACCCCCGCCCCATTGTGTGGTACACAGGCTGTGCATGTATATACAGAGTTCAAAGGAGGACACTAGGTGTCATATCCTGCTGATCTCTGCCTCACTCCCTCAAGGTCCCTCTCTTTGGGCCACTGGACCCCCATGAATCTATCTGTCTCTCTCTCCCAAAGCTGGGGCTACAGGACTGCTAACTATGCAGGGATGTTACCTAGATACTGGGGACTTGAACTGGGGTCTCCAGGCTTACCCTGCAGGTGCTTTCTCCCTAACCCATTTCCCAGCTCCACATGTTTTTATTTATTTATGTTTGTAAAACTTTCAAGAAACTGAAGAGACTAATCTTATAATACTGGGAATGATGAACGAAATACTTTAAAACAGTTTTATTTTTTACAAAAATGTAATGTTTGTATTATGCATTTGTTAAGGCTTAGAAAATTCCCATAATCGTGTGTAACACTTTTACACAGCAGATGATAATCTCAAAATCTAGTTTCAGTTGTTTGGTACAAGCTGTTGAGTCCCGAGCCCGAGGGTGTCCTGGGTAAACCGAAGGAGGACAGGCCTCTCCCCAAGCCATTCTTCCAGCATGAACGGCCGCTTCCCAAAGTTTGACCATGACTGCTTTTCCGGCTTTTTTGTCACTTCTGGGAGCTTTTTAAGATGTTCCCACAAATTATATTTATGCGTTTCCTACACAGCTTGCATTCTGTTGTTTGCAACTACACGCATTAAGTTAGGAAGTTTAATTTAAACATTTGAAGTTTCTCCGAATTTGAAAACACAAAGCAAAACAAAACAAAAAATAGAACAAAGCAATAAAACCAGGGCACAACTCCAACTAGTCGAAAACATTTAAAAATTATCTTAAGTATGCATATTAACTAAATATTTCTGTTTTTAGGCAGAAGTAGCTGCTTTCCAACAAAATAAGATGAATGACTTAAAGATGGGGGCTGGGGAGACTGCTCAGTGGGTGAAGGGCCTGCCTGCCACGCAACGCTAACCTTCTGAATTGGAGCCTAAAGGTGGAAGGAGAGTTCAGCCTCTAAGGAGTTATCCTCTGCCCACCACACAGTGTGCCAAGCCTCAACACACACACACACACACACACACACACACACACACACACACACACACCATTAGGGATAGTTTAAATAATATATTACACAGTTGTTTCTAATAGTGCCCCCCAATAGCATAAAACAATGATGAGCATTGCAGGCAACTGGTAACCTTCAAATGCAAATGTTGATTCCTAGGACTATATTCACAGCATAGTGTCTCAGAGATAAAAGACTCTAAGGATCAATTTAGCTAGAAACTCAGATAAAGCCTATGTGCAAGAGTGGGAAGACAGTAGTTAAACAGCAGCTTCCGTGGCACACACTCAGCAAGCAAATTAGAGTCTTCTTACTGACACCCGGAGGGACAAAGCAGCCACTCTGTATGCCAGCTCTGTTTCCATGTTTTGAAGTAGATGTCACACAGTAGGTTTAAAGTATGGGGGCAATGAAGCCATGTCCTGTGGGGAGCGGGCGTGGCCGCATGGGCCAAAGATGGCGCCCTGGCTCTGTGCTAAAGCCCTGTAACCTCGATTGTTTACCTCAGTCTCAATCATGCACATGAGTACCTCCGTTTGAGAGGTTAGTGCAACATCTCGAGAGATCGTTCTATCAGCCAACCCTGCACGCTGCCTTGGATGAGTGCAGCTATGATTGGGTGTTGTGAGGTGACGTGAATGAATGGAAGAGAGGAAGCTGCAAGAAACGTCCTAATAAAGAGAAGCGGCTGCTGCTGCTCTGAACATGCTTTTTGGAGTTAATGTCGTTTATTCCACTCTCTGCTGGTCAGAGATTGGGCTCCGACAACGTCCTTCACCGCAAATGACACCAAGTAAGTTTCCCCATAGCATACAGTAAACCTTTGGAATGAGTAGCTGGAATGATGGAACAAGGCTCTTCAGCTTGTGCTGAGCGTCATCTACCCCTTTGATAATCATCAGAGCTTCCAACCACACAGAAGGGTCGGGAAGCCAGGGATTCATTCTTGCTCTGATCTCCTTGTAGTCAAATTAAAACCTCGCTACCAAAGAGAAATTTGTTTCCACAAAGACATTTTGTAATATATCCTGCCCTTTCCAAGAAATATGTTGGACATATGATTTCATACGATTTAGACATAATATTAACAGAAAATAAATATTTTACATGATAATACACAGCCAAATTGTGGGAGATGTTATACACATACTTCCCCCATCTCCCTCTCTCTCTTTTAGCATTACAACAATGCAGTTTCTCTGTTTATATGTAATTCGTATAAACATGGTTAATTTTATTTGAATTCTTTGCTTCCACATTGCTTCATTGTGGTTGGTAATTCTGACCAATATAAGGATGAAACATTTCTTCAAAGAAACAGATGGGTTACTTCAATCAAAGCTGTAAATGTGTTAGCATTGCATGTTAGCTAAAGAACTGTGAGTTACTTTGGTGTAGTGTTAGGCACCATTTTCTGTAGGCGTACTTGGAATTGAATCTACCTCACAGCCATTTTGGAAACATTTCTTTAAGAATTCTTCTGCTCCACCCAGGGATCCATCCCATAATCAGCCACCAAATGCAGACACTATTGCATATGCCAGCAAGATAGTGCTGAAAGGGCCCTGATATAGCTGTCTCGTGTGAGGCTATGCCAGTGCCTGGCAAATACAGAAGTGGATGCTCACAGTCACCTATTGGATGGAACACAGAGCCCCCCAGTAGAGGAGCTAGAGAAAGTACCCAAGGAGCTGAAGGGGTCTGTAACCCTATAGGTGGAACAACAATATGAACTAACTGGTACCCCCAGAGCTCGTGTCTCTAGATGCATATGTAGCAGAAGATGGCCGAGTTGGCCATCATTGGGAAGAGAGGCTGCTTGGTCTTGCAAACTTTATATGCCCCAGTACAGGGGAATGCCAGAGCCAAGAAGTGGGAGTGGGTGGGTAGGGGAACAGGGCGGGGAGAGGGTATAGGGGACTTTTGGGATAGCATTTGAAATGTAAATGAAGAAAATATCTAAGAAAAAAAGAATCCTTCTAATGTGCCTTGTTCCCCAGTGCGCCTATGATGCTACTAAGACAGGACCCTCATGGTATCATATTTCTATCTTTAATGTGTATTGCAGTAACTGACACAGTAAGTTCTTCATATAAAATTCATTAAGTTTCTTAACACATATTGAAATGCCCTGCTCTTCAGTGTGTGTGCAGTAAAACAAGGTAAAATCTTGCTTTTACTAGATTTAACTTAGGCTAATAATTAAAACACTAAAATTAGTACATAGGAAAACAATAAAAAGACTCTGCTAGAGTTTATGGGAACACCGGTGTCATGAGATGAGTAGTCCAAGTTATCATGTTGCTCGACTGAGGCTGACCTACAGCCAATGTCAGATAGGAAGGAAATCAAGGACAGATGGAAATCAAAGACAGATGGAAATCAAGGACAGATGGTGTATTCATAAGCAGAGTCAGAAAGTGACTAAAGCACAAACCAACTTCTGCAATGGCTGTCTTCAGGACTGATTATAGAACTTGCCAGACTGGAAGGTCAGGTCCTGTGGACCACTCTGCTTCTCTCATTACAGTGAGCCTATGGAGTGGGGGGTCTTCCATGTCCCCTCTCTCCTCTGTGAGTCTGTGAGCCTCAGGCAGGAGTCTGCTACTTTGCTTGATTGACTTGCCAACTGGCATTACTGTCTTCTATGGCAAACTTGTAGCCCCAGCCTGTGGCACTCTGTCCACTCTTTCCTCTGAAATTCCACATTGCTGTACTACTCAATGTGATGTAGAATGGTGATCACCAAGGGTTCTCTGAGGACATGACATGCAATTATAGATAAATGGGACTAGGGAGAGAAACAAAGAGAGGGAGAAGGAGAGGGGGAGGGGAAGGGGGAGGGAGAGAAAAAGGGAGGAGGAAGAAGGGGAGGAGGCAGAGGAAAGAGGAGGATAAAGAGGAGGAATGGGAAAGAATTCTGAATGTTATTTCTCCCAAGCTTATAGGGAGACTTGTGGTAGGAAGTTACTAAAGACTTTAGAAATGTTCTTAGTCATAGTTGGGTAGTACAAGTTTATGGTGTTATATTTTATTCTAAGTTAAAAAATGTAAGAGGATTAAATAACACAACACGACCACACACACATCCATAGTCACACAGGTGCGTGCACACATACACACATACTTGTTGGGCTTTGGCTTCCATGAGGAGGATCGCTCAAGGAGTAAAACAGGAGACACAAGCTAAAAGGCTGCTGGAGTCTAAGCGAAATGATGCGTGGGTGGGCTCTGCATTGACAATAATAGCAAAGATAGAGGAAACAAATGGTTCCCACACCTACTATAACATATATAGAGACTGATTCCCCAGGACTTGGTGAAGAGCAAAGAGAAGACCTTATTGATGAAACTGTTATAATCTTTATGATGGTGTTTCTCAGAGTAGTCTAGGACCATATATGTTAATGGACACTTTTTGAAAATATAAAAAGTGGTTCTATAATTGAAATTCTAAATCACAGCTTAAATAAAATCAAGGCAAAGTTTTTCAGTGCTTTGAACATGCTAGTACGTACTATGGACTTCTGGAGCATGAATGTGAAGTTATATTATTTTCAGATTTTTAATGGGCTTCTCACAGTCTCAATTCAAATAGTTTATCGGACCAATAGATAATTGATAAGCTATCATATGAGGTATGATTATAATTATCATATATAATCACAGAAATAAATATCCGGTCTTACTTTTCACCAGTACTGCTCCAGTTAGCCCATTGCTATCCTTGGATCTATTCAAAAATCACTTGGTGAGCTCTTAATCTGTATTAAGAATGTCTGCATATGAGATGATCAATAAAACACCACAATAAGGTTAGACCTATCATGCCTTCACTCATTTATAATATATGTTGACTGGAGTTATGTTCAGAATCCTCTCTGTGGTTTGGTTGAGTTTGCTGAACCCGAATCACCATATTTAACCTTTTAATTCCTCTTTCCTACATTTCATATACCATTGTTTACTTGTGCTTGGCTGATTGGATAGGAGTAACTTACACGTGTGGAGACATTGGTTGGATCTCTGTGCTCAGATGTCTGTATGCCTTGGCTAGGCTTAGGAGTAATCTACTCTCGCCCTTGCTTCTGAAATGATGTCACAGCTTGAGCCCCGTTCTGCTTCTTTTCCATCTCCCCTCTTATGTTAATATTCACATTTTTTATAACTTCCCATATTATTCAGGGAGACATTAAGTGTATAAGAAATACCATTTTTTTAAAGATGTGCCTAAATGCATGAGTTCTTACCAACATGTAAGTGTCCAAATATGAGACGTGAATAACAAATCCTGCCTTTCCATTCACTGCAAACTCTGCTGTGAACACACAGTAAACACTCTCGCGAACATTGCCTTTCCTCTTTCTAGAAGTATCCGCTTTAATAGAAAGCTAATTAGGTAACAAAACCTTAAAAACTGAATTGTTATTGCTGGCTAAGGGGCATGAGCCCTGCTGCTGGTAGCTTTGTTCACTGCTTGAAAGATCCCTGCTAATATTTGATCAGGTGTGGGCTCTCAGTGTAAAGCAAAACCCTTTTAATCGCAGAACTTCAGCTGAAGTGTACGAACAACAGTAATAATTTTTTGATCACGTACCCCATAGAGTTCCAGATCCCCGACAGTAAGTGCAGTTTTTTACTGTTACCTGTACATTTTACTAAACAATAAAATATGTGATATTAAGGCCCACACAAAGACATTTCCCGGACATTGGATTATATGGATTCTAATAAAAATTTTATAGTAAAGTTTTTAACTGACAGCATGCTAAAAATGTCAAGAAAAATAACATTAAAATCATGCTATGAAAATGATTCCTAATCCAATTATTTATTTTAAAGGATTACACATTTCCACTCTGTAATTGAGAAATAAAATATATAATGGGAAGATAGAGAATATATAACTAAAATATATTAATACAGTGACATATACATTGCTATTCCTACCTCATGTATGTTCTAAGTATAGAGAATTAGCCACAAAAATTATCAAATTTAGAAACAACATTGCATAGGGGCAGAAATTAACTAGTTTTTTTTCCCTTATGGAGTGCATTTTATATGTATGGCACATCTAATGATAAAGCTAAGATTTCTTCTTATGTCTTATACTTGTATTTTGCATATGAGTAATATAGGTAGCCATTAATATTTTCAAATTATTTATTTGATTAAAATAAAAATAATCTTTATCATTCAAGGAAGTATCTAGATAGAAATAGCCAAAGAATAGAAACTAGGTTTCTTTCCTGATATAGCATAAGACGTAATTCTGTATGGAGTGTCATTTAGTAAATAGTACTATACATCACCGTTTTAAGTCAGAAATACAGCCCTACCTAACTGAGTTTACATACATATTCAGAAATTTAATAGATCCTAATTTTACCAAAGAGAAGAGAGCCCTAGAATGGAAATTTCCTGTCGATACTTGATGCCCCAGGGAAGGGGGATGTCCGGAGTGGGGCACCCACTCAGAGATGAAGGGGAGGGGGATGAGGGAAAGAACTCTGTGAGGGGGGACAGGGAGAGAAGTACAACATTTGGGATGTAATTAATTAATAATAAAAATTTTCACATTCATATTAGTTTCTAGAAAGCAAACATGGAAAAAAGAAAAATATTCCTTTTGTGGTCCTGATCTTTAAATATTTTCATGGTACAGATGTGACTGTGTATCTTACCCTGACCAAGCCAGATGAAATTCTCAACTGGAATGGCAGAGCTGTAATGTCCTTTATTGGAAATTAGTGCTTCATTTTATTATCTAGATTTCTTCTAAGATATCACCTAACTATTTGAATGGAACAGAATATTGTAAAAAGCTGTAGAGACAAGAGACATTAATGAAACCAGGAAATATTTTGTTAATATTAAAGCAACTTTCCAGAGAGTTAAACAAAACTTGAACAAGTTAACTTTTGAACCCAGCAGCTATAAAGTATATGTGAATGTATAGCTAGCTATGATGGATAGGGCCATGTCTAAAATTAGAAGTTGATTGAAATAAAATGTATCCTTCCATTTTCTCCTCATTACATGTCAAGAGAATTTACTTGGTCCAGCCATAAGAAAAAATATGCTTATAACTGAAAATATAATTTATTATGTAAAATCAAACATCTTGTTTTTGTTATATTTCTCTGCAATTCATATCTAAGCCTTAGAAACCTACTTAAAAGCCTCATTGTTATATAATTCAGGACTTCAGAAAGGGCTACATAGTGTCATCTGAGGTGGCTTCAGCTATGGCTAGAGATACACTTCAAAGATGGCGCCTTCATTCACACTGTAGGTGACTAACTTCTCTGACTAGTGGCCGGTCTGTCTCTCCTTCATATGACAACTCATTCACCTGAGTTTTTCTATGTGGTGTGAGGTTTTCATAGCATGGTGAGTTCAATATGTTTTCCTTTGTTATATGTGTGAGCAGAAAAAAAAATCATGACCAGTATTTTTTCCTGTATTTCACTGTGCTACATTATCAGATTCAAGGAGGTGGAGGGGGAAGGATATGTTTCATGACACATATACTGGCATTATCATGGTTTATAAATCACAAATCTAAAGAGTGCTTATTTACTGAGAAGCAGTGTTTATCATAGCAAATAAATGGAATGAGCCCAATCAGTTATCAGTAATGAAGAGAGAAAATGATGGTTTTCTGAGGATGGAGTCTTAAGCAGCTGAAGGAGGTGGTGGAGGAATGTCCTAGCAAGAGCAAGTTAGGCCACACAGTATTCCTTTGAAGCAATTATTGGACCTATGGTCCTTTCCTGTTTCTTCTGTACATCCTGGCCATCGTGAGATAAACCAATTTTTATCTGCCACATGACTCCAATCGTCATATATGATGTCACCACAGGCCAGTGGTGCCTCCACCATGAGAACAATCAGTGGAGCCATTCAACTCTGAGCGACATCAGTGAAGCCTTCCGATGATGAGAAGCATCAATGGATACTCCCAACAACTAGAGAGGTATTATTGGAGTCACTAGATGGATAGAACCAGTATAGTGAAACCATCAGACTATAAGAAGCCTCTTCTGAAACCAGAAAGAAACTCCTCCACCCTTTCAGTTAATTATCTTCGAGGTTTTGTTCCAGTAGTGAAAAGCTGCCTCACACAATAACCTTTTCCAGCCTAAAGAGCTTTAAAACAGTCCTCTGACCATTCGCTACAGGATGTACTCTAAGGCAAAAAGATCTGCAAAAAAATCGGACACTGTTTTCAGTAAGCACATTCTCTTTGGAAACGTTAGTATTTTTATTTTGAGATATTTGTGGTAAATCATTGAGTTGCTCTGTTGTTATCTGTGGACTTCAGGACTTTGATACTTAGGAAAGGAGTCTGTGTTGTCATGAGAGGGCATCGCACATGGAGAGTACAGCTGCCCCTTAGCCGATAAGATCCTGAAACCCACAGTGTGTTTGCAGGGAGGCCACATCTTCCACAGGTTTCTGTGTCTAGTGGCTGGGTGTAATGAGATGTTCTATTACCTTCTTATTGTCTGTGTTTGGCTGAAGGTCTCCTACGTGACTTTGCTGAAGATTCTGTGGCACGTTGCCACCTCTGTCTTTATCTGTCTCTTTCCCTCCTTTTTGCTTTGTTGAGACATGGGCTCATGGTGAGGCCTTGAACTAAGTTCCTGCCTCAGGCCTCCATCTGGGTGATGACAGGCATCTGACACTGTGCCCAGTTCTGCTTCTCTGATATCTTACTCCATGATTTGGAGGAAGATGCCAGGTTTACGTCCCAATGCTGCAATTTTAATTTTTAAGAAAAATTTCTATTTTTACATTTTATCACCATATATTAATTTTGCAAAATGATGGATTGTGCGGTGGCATCTTCATAATGTGTACAATGTTCTCTGATCACTCTTACCCCTGAACCAGTGTTCTCTTTTCATTCCTTATCATTCTTGGTGTTCCATTGTCTGAAAATAATTTTTATTAAAATAAAGGATTTAAAGGACATCATAGAGTAAGCTTTGTTTTGAAAACAGTACTAGAATGTATTATATGTAGAATGAATGTCATGGCATTTTTTTATAAATATATACATAATGTTCTTTGATCACTCTCTCTCCTAGTCTTGTTAACCCTTTACCTCTTCCCAACTAACCAGCCTTCTAATTTTATATCTTTTCTCCTTTCTTTTGTGACCTATTAAGCTTAATTAGGGCAGTTTACAGGAGCTTGGGAACCTTTCCAGTTGATATACTACTGATGAAAATGTCTCTCCTCCCCCCATTAACTGCAGTAAGGGCTGCATCCATGTAACCCTCCCTTTCCCCATATCAGAGTTGAAGGACCCAGTCTTGTGTAGGCAATCACAGCTGCTGTGAGTTGATTGCAGTCCTCTCCCAGATCCACAGATCTGCAGCCCAGGCCTGACTGGATGGCTCAGAGACCTAGGGTAGAACCAAAAAAGAAAAAGTCAGTGGAATGATTCCTTGATCCCTAATGGTATTTTGCCATACACAGATTGGTGCCTGGTCCCTTTGTCTTCAGAGAGGTTTCCTCCAATGGAAATGGAGGAAATGCAGCTGGTCTGAGGAGACGCCACAGCCAAACATTAGGTGGAGCTTGGGGAACACTGAGGACATGGGGGAGGAGCCAGAGGGGTTGAGGATGCTAGGAAAACACATCCCACAGAACCACCTAAGCAGGGCTCACAGGGCCTCACAGGAACTGAAGCTGCAATCATGGGTCTGCACCAGGTCCTCTGCACACATGCTTTGGTTGTTTAGCTCGGAGTGTTTGTGGGACCCCACACCATGGGAGTGGGGGTGTCTCTGATTGTTTTGCCTGCTCTTAGTACCATTTTCCTCCTGCTGCATTGCCTTGCCCCGCCTTGACAGGAGGGTGTCTGCCCAGTTCTACTGGATCTTGTTATACCATGTTGGGTTGATATTCCTGGGGTTTGAGGTGGTGCTCTTTTCTGAAAGGGAAAAGAAAGGCAGTGGATCGTGGAGAAAGGTGAGGTACGGGGGTGACTGGGGGGAGCCAAAGGAGGGGGGAATGTAGCCAGGATGGATTGTTCGGAGAAGAATTAACAAGAGGATAAAGGAAAAAAAACAGATTGAATTTTTAATTTTTAAAAAATTTCTTTTTATTTTCTCACACAATATATTTTAATCTTCCTCCTCAACTCCTCTGGATACTCCCAACATCCCTACCCACACAACTTCACAACTTCTCTGTTTCTCTCTCTGTCTGTCTCTCTGCTTCTCTCTGTCTCTCCCTGTCTCTGTCTCTCTGTCTCTCTCTCTCTCTCTGACTCTCTCTCAATAATCAAAACAAAGAAAACCAGTCAGACAAAAAGTACTAAGAAAACTAAGACAGAAAGCACACAGAACACATTGTGCATGTACATATGTGTACCATGTACATGTTCAAGGATCCGCTGAGATGGATAGGTATGGACCACCATGTGGGTGCTGAGAATCAAGTCCACATC
>LR753380.1:946855-1036376 GCA_902729485.2 Mus minutoides | reverse complement strand
TTCCAGTCCTGACTTCCTTGGTGATGAACAGCAATGTGGAAGTGTAAGCTGAATAAACCCTTTCCTCCCCAACTTGCTTCTTGGTCATGATGTTTGTGCAGGAATAGAAACCCTGACTAAGACACCGCCTATCTCTTTTTTGCCCAACTATTGGCTGTAGGCATTTTTATTAACCAATCAGGGATAACTTGGGAGTTTGAGGTATGAACTTGGGTATGTGCAGACTCTCTCAGAGCCAGGCCTTGGGGACCAGTATTTAACATTAGAATACAAGCAAAAGACCAAGCCTTCACGATCCCAGGTTTGTTTTCTTCTTATTTAAACTTGAGCCAAAATGTATGAAGCAGATACCATTTTCATGTATATTTTTCAGTGATATTAAGTCCAAGAAAATTTGAGTTTACCATTTTCATGTATTTTTTCAGTCCATTAATAGATATTAAGTCCATTCAGGTCCTTGAGCAAACATTACCACCAACATCCCCAGAACGTACCCTTCTTTCCAAACTGAAGCTGTTACCGTAAAACATTACCCTCAGGCCAGGAAGATGGCTCAGTGGGTGAAATGCTTGCTGCTGCACAAGCCTGGTGACCTGACTTCCATTCTTGGAATTCATGTAATAATGGAAGGAGAAAACTGGCTGTTCAAAATTGTCCTCTGACTTCCACACATAGCATGAATATACACACACATATCATGTATATACATACCACATATATATATATGAAAGGAAAGAAAAGGAGTAATTATTCCCTCTCCCCAGGGTGAAAGCCTACACTTGGAACAGGTCCTGTGCTATGAGGGTAGAATGGCCTCTTAGATAAGAGATTGCCACATGCAAATCAAATTGCTCTTAACCAGTGGTCCTCAACTATTGGTAGTGGTAGTGAGCATCTTGTTCCCAACACCTGACAATTATATAAACATTTTTGGTGGTTACCACTGAGGAGAGGGCAGATAGTATGGAGGCCAGCATTGCTACTCAGCTTCCAGCACTGCATAGTTCAGCTCCCTTATCCAGCTACAATCATCTGCCCTGTTGGCAGAAAAGCTGGGGTTCAGATAGATGCCCTCTGATAGTTCCAAAAGCTAAGAGTACCTTTGTGAAAGGCTGGCTGAGGGGACAGTGACATATGCCTTCCAGCCCAGGGTTTCTGGTAAGTTGAGCTCCATGTTCCATAACCTTTCCTGTTCTCAGTAGATGTCACAATCCTCTCCCACCATTAGCCTCTCTATGGATGGAAATATCTATCTGTGTCTCACTAAAATCACGTTGAAGCAGCTGGGTGGTGGTGGTGCACACCTTTAATCCCAGTGCTCAGGAGGCAGAAGCATTCAGATCTCTATGAGTTAGAAGCCAGCCTGGTCTACAGAGAGAGTTCCAGGATAGCCAGCATTACATGAAGAGATCCTGTCTTAAAAAAAAAAAAAATCACGTTAAAGCTGTAACCTCAGTGTGTTTGTAGAGGGAGGCTTTGAGAAAAAAAAAATGAGGTTAAATTTGGTTGTAATGGTGGAGACTTATCCTATAGGATTAGTGTCATCACAGGAGGAGGAAGAGAAACTGGGCATTCTCCAGACAGAATTCTCCAGCATTTGGTGAACCAAGATAGAAGACTAAGTTCCATGTGGATTTAGATTACATTGTAAGACTCTATCTCAAAAGGCAAAACCCAAACAAGAAAAAGAATGGAAGGAGACCAAGGGGAAGAGAAGGAGAAGTTTCTGGGGAAAGGGAGAGAGAGGATTTGTAAAGAGAAAGTAGGGAGCTGGGCGTGGTGGCACACACCTTTAATCCCAGCACTCGGGAGGCAGAGGCAGGCGGATTTCTGAGTTTGAGGCCAACCTGGTTTGCAAAGTGAGTTCCAGGACAGCCAGGGCTATACAGAGAAACCTTGTCTCAAAAAACCAAAAGAAAGAGAGAGAGAGAGAGAGAGAGAGAGAGAGAGAGAGAGTAGGACACCATCTAAAAGCTAAGAGGACAGTCTTCAACAGAAACAAGATGAAGCCTCCCTTCATCTTGAACTTGTAGCCTGCGGACTGGTAAGAAATGGCAGCTTGTTGTGTATAAGGCACCTAACACTCGGTGTGGCTCTAACAGAGGCTTCTGATATTCATCCATTACCCTCCAATTTTCGAAAGTTGTGTATTTATCACAGTTTCATAGAAGCACCTTTGTTCTCCACTCTGACATCTGTGGAGTTGTCTCCTCTTACTGGGGAAGCATTTGTGTTCATATTATCTGACCTTGGGAGGGTGGTACATTTTATGGGGGATGGGTTTGGGTTCACAGTAGCTTGTTGTCTTAGGAGTCTGGACTTTCCCTGAACTGTCTTTAGGGACACCCACTATGGCTGTGCCAAAACTGGCTATGGTTACTCCTGAGAAGACATATCCTAGGGCTCAGCTGTGGAACTGTGTCAGAAACAAGGTCTTTAATACAGGAAGTGGTTATGGAAAACTCTTCCAGTCACCACAGGGACAAACCCTTGAGGACATAACCCTAGTTCCTTGCATGGCATATAGTTCCATAAAGGCCTTTTATCACCAGTAGAAACCCTGCACCTTCTTGAAATGCCTGAGTCTGTGGGCCATTCATCTCGACCTGGTAGAACTCTTCTGGGACCTGTAAAGATCTTATGGAATCTGTTCATTTCTGGAAACATCAACATGAACAACATTTATATTCCAGAAAATATTGCAAATTTTTCACACAAAAAGTCAACCACCAGTTATGTAAACAGACAAAAATAGATGTAGCAGATACTATTATTGTCCTAGTGACTGACAAGAGGGGACAATCAGCACCTTGAAGGGACGTCAAGGGTGCAGGAGAAGGTGAGTAGTCTTTAGGCTCTGTTGAATCCTTCTATCCTTTAGCTAGAGAAATCTAACATGTCTTCTACCTTCTCCTCAGGTCCCTAGACAAGCTAGAGCCCTGGAATCTACAGTTGTCTCTAGTCTTGCAAGTAAAGGCAACTATAGTTGTTATAGAGGCACTATGGTTAATAAGAAGCAGATGTGTGTGAGCCCTGGGAGAGGACATGGCCCAGTATCCATGACCCCACCCAACTCCCCCATGGGGGATATTAACCTCCATCCTGCCAAGTAATCTCCAACAGTGCTAAAGACCCATAACCCATGGCAAAATAGGATCAAAATAGCTGGTGTGTCATGACAGCTCTCAAACTGGATATTTCAAGTGGCATTCTGATGTACCTCTAAGGATGGTTCCTATGAGAAGGAAAGGGGAGTGTCTAAAGAGAAAAGAGACATTTGAATGGGTTTTGATTTTTAATTTTTTAAATTTTAATATTTTGTTATTAGTTATTTTATTTATTTGCATTTCAAATGTTATCCCCCTTTCCAGTTTCCCCTCCACAAACCCCCTATCCCATCCTCCCTCCCCCTGCTTCTGAGGGAGCTCTTCCACCCACTCATCCACTCCCACTTCACACCCCTAGCATTCTCCTACGTTGGGGCACCGAGTCTTCACAGGACCAAGGGCCTCCCCTCCCACTGATGCCTGATAAGGCCATCCTCTGCTACATAAGCAGCTGAAGCCATGGGTCCTTCCACGTGTATTCTTTGGTTGGTGGTTTAGTCCCTGAGAACTCTGGGTTTCTGGTTGGTTGATATTGTTGTTTTCCTATGGGATTGCAAACCCCTTCGCTCCTTCAGTCCTTCCCCTGTGCTTAGTGTGATGGTTGGCTGTGAGCTGCATCTGTATAGGTCAGGTTCTAGCAGAGCCTCTCAGGAGACAGCTATACCAGGCTCCTTCCTGTCAGCAAGAGTTTCTTGGCATTTGCAATAGTGTGGAGATTTGGTGTCTGCATGTGGGATGGATCCCTAGGTGAGGCAGTCTCTGAATGGCCTTTCCTTCAGTCTCTTCTCCACTCTTTGTCCCTGCATTTCCTTTAGGCAGGAGCAATTCTGTGTTAATATTTTTGAGATGGGTGGGTGGTTCCATCCCTCAACTAGAGTCAGTGCCTAATTTCTGGATATGGTCTCTACAAATTCTCTCTTCCTTTTGTTGGGAATTTCAGCTAATGTCATCCCTATTGGGTCCTGGGAGTCTCTTGCTTTTCTGGCATCTGGGACTTCATAGTGGCTACCCCCAGTCGTCCGCCCCACCCCCACCCCGCTATACACCTCAATTCAATTTCCTGGTGCTTGTACTGCCCCTCCCCCTGTCTCCTCCCATACTTGGTCCTATCCCCCCTTTTCCCTCCTCCTCCTTTCCCCCTCCCATGTCCTCCCTCCCTCTATATCCTGTGATTATTTTGTTCCCCCTTCTAGGTAGGACTGAAGCATCCACACTTTGGTCTTCCTTCTTCTTGAGCTTCATGTGGTCTGTGAGTTGTATCATGGGTATTCCGAGCTTTTTTCCTAATATACACTTATCAGTGAGTACATACCATATGTGTTCTTTTGTGACTGGGTTACCTCACTCAAAATGATATATTTTTTTTTAAGATTTATTTTATTTATTATATGTAAGTACACTGTAGCTGTCTTCAGACACTCCAGAAGAGGGCACCAGATCTCGTTACGGATGGTTGTGAGCCACCATGTGGATGCTGGGATTTGAACTTATCACCTTCGGAAGAGCAGTTGGGTGCTCTTACCCGCTGAGCCATCTCACCAGCCCCAGGATGATATTTTCTAGTTCCATCCATTTGCCTGCAAATTTCTTTTTTCTTTTTTTTTTTTTTTTGTTTTTTTGTTTTGTTTTTCGAGACAGGGTTTCTCTGTATAGCTCTGGCTGTCCTGGAACTCACTCTGTAGACCAGGCTGGCCTTGAACTCAGAAATCTGCCTGCCTCTGCCTCCCGAGTGCTGGGATTAAAGGTGTGCGCCACCACGCCCGGCTGCAAATTTCATGAAGTCATTATTTTTAATAGCTGAGTAGTACTTTGCAGTGTAAATGTACCACATTTTCTGTGTCCATTTCTCTGTTGAGGGACATCTGGGTTGTTTCCAGCTTCTGGCTATTATAAATAAGGCTGCTGTGAACATAGTGGAGTGTGTGTCCTTGTTATATGTTGGAGCATCTTTTGGGTATATGCCCAGGAGTGGTACCTAGCATAGAGTTGTAGTTCAGTGGAGCCTTACCTAGCATGTTCGAGACTCGGGGTTTCATTTCCCCCCTCCCACTTCCCCCTACACACATGAATTGCTTTTAACTTTTCTAAGTATACCATTGTCTGGAGTCTGATAAATGCAGCTTAATTGTAAAACTGGGTACATTGTGTGCAGTACTTCTAAAGTTGGGATTCTGATTAGCCTGGGACACTGTTGCTCCCCCCTCTCAGTGCTGAGTGCTTCTGTGTTCTGTACCATTACCCAGAAGCTCATAATCCTGTCCCTGGATTCTTATATAAATAGAAGCCAACACATGCTTCATTCCGCTCACTAAGGGATCCAGAAAGATGAAAGAGCTGTCTGGGAAAGCTTCTGAGACCCTAGTTTCATGAGGTATGCAGGCGTAGGAATGCAAGCTACACTGGTGAGTCAGACACAGGTCGGATGTAACCAGTTAAGACCCACAGAATCTGAAAGCTGAATCTGATAGAAAGCAAGACCTCAAACCTTTCAGAGTTATGCAGTCAGTATGGATGACAAGTCAATGCTTATTCCAAGGAAAATCAGGAGCCCTCAGACTGACTCTCTGGAAATATACACGGAGCACTGTATGCTGATGTTGTGTGTTCGGCTTCCTGGAACAAGGGTTGCATTCAGGCTCCTAAATACCCTATCCTCCTCATGTTGTATCAATGAAGAAGAATGAGGCTGACGTGTCAAACAGGCCAAGGAGCCCAGTCTCAGGAAGTATGGCAGTGGCCTGTGAGTGGAAAGATCACAGTTTGGTGACTTCAGTGGACATAGAGGCATAAGGGACCAGTAAGGGTAAGGAGTAGGGATGAGTGAGACAGCAAAAGTACTGGAGGTTCTGCCAGCCACGGACTCCAGCCACGGACAACAGTGGTCCCTACATTATCTCTGCTGTGTTCCAGAGTCTGAGCTAGTTCGCAGATACTAATTGTTTGAAGTTCAAGATAAACAACAACAACAACAAAAAAAAACAACAAAACTTCAAACTCAATTCAAATTATAGTTAGCCAAATTTATTAAAGCTGCTGGCAGAGCCACAGTCTCTAAATCAGAGATGTGCTATGCAGATGTTAGTAAAGGAAGGGATTTTTTTCTTTCTCATTTTTGTTTTGTTTGGTTTTGTTTTGTTTTTTTGAGACAGAGTTTCTTTGTGTACCTTTGCTAGCCTGGAACTAGGTCTGTAGACCAGGCTGGCCTTAAACTCACAGAGATCCACCTACCTCTACCTCCTGAGTGCTAGATTAAAGATGTGTGCCACCACTGGAAGAGCTTTTAAACGCAAAAATCCTGTTCTGTTCTGCCAAGATTAGATTGTCAAGGTGACTTCAAAATAGTCCTTGGTTATCTACACAAGCAGGTGACAGGAGCCATGATCAGCAGTTTGTCATAGCATAACAAACAGATAGTCATGGCTGTACATCTGGGTGGCAGTCAAGGAGTCAGGGATGCTGGGAACTTACCTGTCAGAGACAAATGGCAGTTAGGAACCGAGACGTTTGCCTGGCACAGAATGGGGTTTCTTTAGCCACCACACTCACATACTCCAAAATGTGACTGGACAGAACAAGGCATCAGGGTGAGTCCTTCCCAAGAAGGGAGGTCAGGGAGGCCAGGCCCTCTCTCACACCTACGAGAGGGACATGTGTGGAGAGATGAGCCTTCCTCACTTAGGCTCAGAGTCTGAAAGTGGAGTCTTCTTAGACCTGAAGCATAAGCCACCTGGTCCCTTTGGAAACAGGTAATTTCCTGATTCCCTAGGCTTTCCTTCAGTGGTGCCTGAGAGGGACACTCAGAGGGAGATGGCTTGGAGCTTTTGTGAGGGGTCAGAAGATGTGAAAGGTAATGGCAGTCTGGGAAAGGCTTCCACACTATATCCACCTGGTCTCTTCTAGCCATGAGCCTCTTCCTCTCTAAGCCTAACTAGCCAATCCCTGAGCGATATCTTCAGGTGGAGATTCCATTTATATGAATTCAGAAAATACAGGGACTCAAGCATAACAAAGTCTTTTCCTTTGGTTGATGACCAATGCTGCATAACTCCTCCCCACCCAGATGTCACTCATCACGTACTCCAGGAAATGTTCTGGTGTTGTACCACATCAGGGAAGGGCTGAAGGGGCTATTGGGTATAATTCCTGGAAGTGAGCCAAGGACTTACTTTATTATATGTGGATGGTGTAGATGGTGTTTTGTCTGCATGTATGTCTGTGTACTATGTGTGTGCCTTGTGCCCACAAAGGCCAGAAGAGGGCATCAGATGCCCTGGAACTGGAGTTCCAAACAGTTGTGAGTCACTCACTATATGGGTGCTGGGGATTGAGACCTCTAGAAATTCAGCCACTGCTGTTAATCACTAAGCCATCTCTTTAGCACACACCTAAGACCAGCTATGCAGGGTAAGAAACTCAGAGAAGGAGAGTGCCCCGTCTTGTTGAGGTGGCTAACAACCACAGCAAAATGGAATATGAGACCTCAGAAAGATAGGAAGATAAATGCCAACTACTTTCAGAGGGTTTTTTTTTGGGGGGGGGATTCAGAGAAAGGACAAATTCTACTTCTATTTTCTATTCTTTCATATTTCTGTTTTGTTTTTGTTTTGAGACAGGGTCTCATGTAGTTGAAGCTGACTTCAAAATCTATATGTAGCCAAGAATGACCCTGAACTTCTGGTCTCCCTGCTTCCACCTCCCTAGTGATAGGATTACAGGCATGTACCACAGTGCCCAGTTTATTGAGTGCTCGGGATCAAGTCCATGACTTTGTGTGTAGGGAATGCTAGTCACTGCTCTATTTCTGTGAAGAGACACCAGACATCCAAAGGCAACTCTTATAAAAGAAAGCATTTAGTTGGGGACTTGCTTACAGTTTCAGAGGCTTAGTCTACTATCATCATGACAGGAAGTATGGTAACACACGTAACACTGGAGGAGTAGTTGAGAGCTTTATCTCTTGATCCACAGGCAGACACAGGGAGAGACATAATACTAAGATGGGTGTGGCTTTGAAGCCTCCAAGCCCATCCCCAGTGACATACTTCCTCCAACAAGTCCACACCTGCTCCAACAAGTCCACACCTCCTAGTCCTTCTCAAAGAGTAGCATTCCTTGGTGACTAAGCATTCAAATACATGAGACTATGAGGGCCATTCTCATTCAAACCACAACCATAGGCAAGCTCTTTACTAACCAAGCTACATCCCAGGCCTCTCTTATTTTTTAAATAGTGGTTTCACCAGCAACTCAATCAACCAATAAGTCAGTAACTAATAAGTTTTGAAAAATAAACTGGTAATCCAAAGTGAACATTTTGAAGTCCAAATTGGGGGCTGTAGACATGGTTCATAATTTAAGAGTTCATGCTGCAACTGGCAGTTATCATGTAGAAGAATGTGAATTGATCTATTCTTATCTCCTTGTACTAAGGTCAAGTCTAAGTGGATCAAGCAACTCCACATAAAACCAGAGACACTGAAACTTTAGAGGAGAAAATAGGGAAAAGCCTCGAAGATATGGGCACAGGGGAAAAATTCCTGAATAGAACAGCAATGGCTTGTGCTATAAGATCAAGAATTGACAAATGGGACCTCATAAAATTGCAAAGCTTCTGTAAAGCAAAAGACACTGTCAAGAAGACAAAAAGATCACCAACAGATTGGGAAAGGATCTTTACTAATCCTAAATCAGAAAGGGGACTAATATCCAATATATATTAAGAACTCAAGAAGGCCGGGCGGTGGTCTTTAATCCCAGCACTTGGGAGGCAGAGGCAGGTGGATTTCTGAGTTCGAGGCCAGCCTGGTCTACAAAGTGAGTTCCAGGACAGCCAGGGCTACACAGAGAAACCTTGTCTCGAAAAAACCAAAAAAAAAAAAAAAGAACTCAAGAGACTCCAGAAAATCAAATAACCCCATTAAAAAATGGGGCACAAAGCTAAACAAAGAATTCTCAAGTGAGGAATACCAAAGGGCTGAGAAGCACCTGAAAAAATGTTCAACATCCTTAATCATCAGGGAAATGCAAATCAAAACAACTTTGAGATTCTGCCTCACACCAGTCAGAATCGCTAAGATCAAAAATTCATGTGACAGCAGATGCTGGCAAGGATGTGGAGAAAGAGGAACACTCCTCCATTGTTGGTGAGATTGCAAGCTTGGACAACTACTCTGGAAATCAGTCTGGCGGTTCCTCAGAAAATTGGACATAGTACTACCAGAGGATCCAGCAATACCTCTCCTGGGCATATATCCAGAAGATGTTCCAACTGGTAATAAGCACACATGCTCCACTATGTTCATAGCAGCCTTATTTATAATAGCCAGAAGCTGGAAAGAACCCAGATGTGCCTCAACAGAGGAATGGATACAGAAAATGTGGCACATTTACACAATGGAGTACTACTCAGCTATTAAAAAACAATGAATTTATGAAATTCTTGGGCAAATGGATGGATCTGGAGAATATCATCCTGAGTGAGGTAACCCAATCACAAAAGAACTCACATGATATGCACTCACTGATAAGTGGATATTAGCGCAGAAATTCAGAATACCCAAGAATACAATTTGCAAAACTCATGAAACTCAAGAAGAAGGAAGACCAAAGTGTGGATACTTCACCCCTTCTTAGAATTAGGAACAAAATACCCATGGAAGAAGTTACAGAGACAAAGTTTGGAGCTGAGATGAAAGGATGGACCATTGAGAGACTGCCCCACCCGGGGATCCATCTCATAATCAGCCACCAAACACAGACACTATTGCCATTAAGATTTTGCTGAAAGGACCCTGATATAGCTGTCTCTTGTGAGGCTATGCCAGTGCCTGGCAAACACAGAAGTGGATGCTCACAGTCAGTTATTGGATGGAACACAGGGCCCCCAATGGAGTAGCTAGAGAAAGTACCACAGGAGCTGAAGGGGTCTGCAACCCTATAGGTGGAACAACAATATGAACTAACCAGTACCCCCAGAGCTCGTGTCTCTCGCTGCATATGTAGCAGATGATGGCCTAGTCGGCCATCATTGGGAAGAGAGGCCCCTTGGCCTTGCAAATTTATATACCCCAGTATAGGGGAACACCAGGGCCAAGAAGTGGGAGTGGGTGGGTAGGGGAGCAGGGCGTGGGGAAGGTATAGGAGACTTTCGGAATAGCATTCAAAATGTAAATGAAGAAAATGCCTAATAAAAAATTGGAAACAAGCCAGGTGTGGTGGCGCACGCCTTTAATCCCAGCACTCGGGAGGCAGAGGCAGGCGGATTTCTAAGTTCGAGGCCAGCCTGTTCTACAGAGTGAGTTCCAGGACAGCCAGGACTACTCAGAGAAACCATGTCTCGAAAAACCAAAAAAAAAAAAAAAAAAAAAAAAAAAAAAAAAAAAAAAAAAAAAAAAAAAAAAAAAAAAAAAAAAAAAAAAAAAAAAAAAAAAAAAAAGGAAACAATTTTAAAAAAAAAGAATGCATGTTGCTCTTCTAGAGAACCCAAGTTTGGTTCACAGTACCCACATCAGGTGGCTCACAACCACCTGTAACTCCATCATCAAGAGATCTGACAACTTCAGACTTCTGTGGACATCTACATACAAGATATACGGACACATATATTTGGAAAAATAATAAAAAATAAATAAATAAAGCCAGAATGGATGCAAGTAGCAAAAGTACAATTCTTGTTGGGATTTGTATTAAGAAGGATTCTCAGAGGAACAAAACTAATTGTGGTGTGTAGGGGAGGGTGTGTGTGTGTGTGTGTGTGTGTGTGTGTGTGTGTGTAATAAAGAGTGATTTATAAGTCTGACTTACACAATAGAGCTTGCATGATGGAAAGGCAGAGAACCTAATAGCTCAGTAAGCAAGATGACCCAGCTGTAGGTCTAATGCTGAAGACCTGGAAGATTCCTAGAAAGCTGCCAGTATTCAGTCCTCTCAGGAAGCTGGAGTGTGATGGATAGCAGTAGAGGTAGCTGTGGCAACAATGTATACAGTTAGGATGAAAGAAAGGCAGTCAACTGATACTGCTTCTCCTTGTACCTCTTAATGTCTGTACATCTTCATGTAAGATGGCAGCTACTAGCCGGATGCACACCTTTAATCTTACCACTCCAGAAGCAGAGGCAGGTGGATTTCTGAGTTCAAGGCCAGCCTGGTCTACAAAGTGAGTTCCAGGACAGCCAGGGCTATAAAGAGAAACCCTATCTTGAGAAAAAAAAATGGCAGCTATTTAGTCTTTTCTCCCTTAATACTCTGTGGAAACACCCTCACATACATGCCAAGAAGTGTGATTCTTAGGTGATTTCAGATCCTACCAAGTTGAGGAGATTACCAATCACAGGATTACAGGCAAGCCATCACACTGGCTAAACTCTTACCTCAAATGCTGTCATCCCACTTGGATGACATTGATAGGCTAGTGAGATATGAGTTGTGACAGAAAAAGGCAAAAGTTGGCAAATCAGCACGGAAAGGCTGTCTGGACTCAGACATTCTAAAGGGCTCTCTCTAAGGAAGGTTTTTCTGTGTGGGCAGTTAGGCGATTGTTGCCATGTCATGGTCCTCTGAAATAATTACAGCTCGGGTATTCTTGGTTAGCAACAGTGTAATCTTGAGTCAAAAATGGCTTAGCGAGACCACCCATTCTAGCTGGGCAGTGGTGGCAGATGCCTTTAATACCAGCACTCAGGAGGCAGAGGCAGGCAGATCTCAAGACCAGCCTGATCTACAAAGCCAGTTCCAGGACAGCAAGGGCTACTCAGGGAAACCCTGTCTCGAAAAACCCTATCTCAATTACCTATTCTAAACTGGCAACCGTATCTTGTAATTAGAGCTTATTATCGTCAACTCTTTGAAAAGATAGTGTTCCTGCAAGGAGGCAGCGGTCGCCTTGCTCCGAGACCAGCCTGTTCTGAGCCAAACTGGCCTTGTCCTGAATCACAGCACAGCCATGGCGCTTAGAACAATGTTCACAAACGCTTTCGTAATTTTCTTCCACTGCTTTTTATTTTCCACCCTGAAACATATGCTTCTTAACAGAAAGAAGGCACGAGTGCAAGAGGTGCTTCCACTTCAGGTTGTATAAAGATGTAGGTAGCGGGATGCTAAACTATGATTACTCTAAATAACTTAGTTCCCACTGGTGAGGTGCTCCTGAGCAGAGAGCAGATTCAGAGACAGACAGGTCCCCGTCATGTGCTCTCTGCCAACAACCTCACAGGCACACGATTCACACACACACACACACACACACACACACACACACACTGACATGCGATACCTCGAGGCACCCAATAGCAGACACCTTTAGAGGTGCACTTGTCCATGTGTCCACTTGGTGCTGAAACTCACAACTGCTTGTAACTTTAGTTACATCTGATGCTTTCATGAACACATGAACATGCTAAACTCTCACGCTAGCATTCAAAGCTCTGTGGAGCTGCGGGACAAATCCTCGTTACCAGGCAGGGACTCAACACTTCCCACACCAATCTGGAGCCAGCTCCTGTAATGCACTGATACAGGGGAGGGAGTAAACAGTGACCACGCCCCTCCTCTCTATGCCTCTCTTCCATTGGTTGCAGGAGCAAACCTCTCCCCCCCTTCTGTTTCTTCTGGCTCGGTCTTCGGACCTCCATTGGCTTAGGCAACAAGTCCTCCCAAGAGAGGCGGTGGGCGTGGCGCGGAGGCGTTAAGAAATAGATGGGCGAGCTTGCTAACCAATGAGCATGTGTATATACCTCAGCAACTGAGGCTCGCCAATGGCAAGGTAAGGTGGGCGGGGCTCTTCAGCTGTCAAGCGCCCCGGACCGGTGGGGCGTTCGAGGGGCCCGGGGCGCTCGGGGACCCTCCGCCGCCTGCGCGCAGCTTTGGGCCGGTATGGGCGGGGTGGCTGGGCCGGCATGATGAGCTCCCTGGGCAGCCCGGTGCGGGCCTACGATTTTCTACTTAAGTTCCTGTTGGTGGGCGACAGCGACGTGGGCAAGGGAGAGATCCTGGCCAGCTTGCAGGACGGAGCAGCCGAGTCTCCTTACGGCCACCCAGCGGGTGAGCACAGCCGCAGCACCCAGAGGCGCAGCGCTGGGGTGTCGGTGCGAGCGGCCTCTCCAGCGTGGGTCTAGTCCCCGGAGCGGCTGGGCAGGGCTAGGTCCCGCATGCTGGGGAAGACTGCGCTCTGTGGGCGGAGTCCGCAAAGCAGCTCAGGGTGGGCGTCAAGGGAGATCGCAGGTGCTAGCGACGTGTTTGGGAGAAGTGCGTGGGATTACGGGAGGCGTGGGCAGAGAGGCAGCGGTCCACGGAGCAGAGGAGACCACAGTCTCCGAGGCTATGACCTTTTGGTGCGTGGAACTGCAAGCAGAGAGTAGCAAGACTAGACTTCAGACTTGGATTCCAAGCACCAAGCTCTGTGTCCTAATGGACAGGACTTCCAGGAGGAGGAGAAACCTAAGTGACCCTGTAGAGTTGGCTAGGGTGTAGGAAAAAACCCAACTAAGAAGCTGGAGTCTAGGAGACTGGACACGGGTGAGACCAGAGCGTCTCAGGCTCCAGGGCAGTGACCAGTGTGTCCTAGAAGCCTGAGGTTTGAGACCTTGCACCCCAAAGGAAGGAGACAGAGTGGCAGAATCCTGAGCAGAACATCCAAGAATAGCCACATAGTGATCCATCCCTCTGACTGTGGCTGTGCACGGACTTCTATGACTGCCTATTTTGTTGTTGTGGGGGTTTCAACACACCTTTCTAATACAGACCCTGTCCTGAGGCCTGCCACCCTCTGTTTTTTTGGGCTTGCAGACTGCTTCCTGCATCTCCAGCCCCCTGGCAATGCCACAAGGCAAGTCCCTAAAACTGTGAGGTCCAATGCCAGTAACTGCCAGGTTGGACCGCACAGATTTAGACCTTTCCTTTAGGACAAAGCTCTGTTGGACAGCATTACTACGAGAGCAAGGGCGTGACTGAAGACAGCCCTGTCTTCAGGTCCTGGTGCTCAATGAAATACCCAGGCTTCAGCAGAGGCAAAAGAGTAAAACGTTTAACAAGCCCCCAAGGGGGACATGAGTCCCACAGTAGATGACTGATGTGGGCAGAGAGAACGATGTGGATGACGTGTGAGCAGACTTGCTACAGGTTGGCTTGAGCAAGGCCCACTGAGCTTCTCTTGCTTTTGTCTGTTTTCTGTTGTCAATATGGTCTAAGAGATTGTGGAGAACTGATGCCGTATTTGTGGCCATTGTGGCTTTTTTATTTCTCTTAGGGCTAAGAAAAGAGCATGGGAAGAGCAGGCCAGGTATGGCAGGGGGCTGGAGATGCAGGAAGGTTCTGAAAGCTGAAAAAGATAAGAAGACACTTTCCTGACATAAGGCCATGACCCAAAATCGTTGATAATGTGTGTATTTTTAATTCCTAGATTAAAAAAAAAACTTTCTTAATTTCAGAGGAATTTGAATTGTGTCCGTAAAATATCTCCCATTGCTTTTGTGTTGATTTCTCATTTGTTGTTACGAAAAATGACTACAAGCTTAAATGACTACAAGCTTAAAGCAGCAGGAGTTTATCCTCTACGCAGTTTGGCATCAGTAGAACATTTCTACATGGAGCTCTGGGAAAATGTCTTCTTATCTTTTTCAGCTTTCAGAGCCTTCCTGCACTCTGGGGTTCTTGGGCCCTTTCTTGGTCTTCAGAGACATTGTTAGGCAGTGATCTTTCTCAGGCCTTCTCTCTGAGATGAACTCTCCTGCCTACTTTATTTTTTTAAGATTTATTTTATTTATATGAGTACACTGTAGCTGTTTCCAGACACACCAGAAGAGGGCATCAGATCTCTTTACAGATGGTTGTGAGCCACCATGCGGTTGCTGGGAATTGAACTCATGACCTTTGGAAGAGCAGTCAGTGCTCTTATCCACTGAGCCCCTCCTGCCTACTTTTTTTTTTTCACTTCAGAAGACACAGTGATAATTTTTTGTTCACAATGACAATCTAAGACAGTATCTCTGTCTCAATGCTGTGTATGACCACCTTTTATTCCATTGCAATGTTAGGGTTCCTTGCCAAGTACCCTAACATTCACACATCATGGGGGGGGGTGTCAACATGAGCACTGACTACAGGTCTTCTGTTCTGCCCTGTGTGTTTATGCTGGATATCATGCTGTGTTTTCCATGAGCATTCACCTCTTTCTACTTGCTTTAGTTAATTTTTTTTTGTCTCTTTCATCTGGATTTCTATGAATGTCTTATCTTTCTTTGTTGAGTATTTTGATTTTAGTGAATTGTTTACAGCTGTTTCTGTAGTTGTTAATTCAGGAATGATGTCATTTCAATTTTTTTCTTTCTTTTGATTTAGATTTTTTAAAGATTTATTTATTTATTTTATGTATATGAGTACACAGTAGCTGTCTTCAGACACACCAGAAGAGGGTATCAGATCCCATTACAGATGATTGTGAGCCACTATGTGGTTGCTGGGAATTGAACTCTGGACCTCTGGAAGAACAGACAATGTTTTTAACCACTGAGCCATCATCTCTCCAACCCCTTGATTTAGTTTTTACATTTTATTAAAAATCTCCTTAAGGTACTGGAGAGATGGTTTGGTAAAGAGCACTTGAAGCTCTTCCAGAGGACTTGGCTTCTATTTCCAGCATCCACTTGGTGCTGGAACTCACAACTGCCTATAACTTTAGTTCCAGGGAATCTGGTGCTTTCTTCTGGCCTCTGTAGGCATCATACGTGTACATGCTGCACATACATGCATGCAGACAAATCATTCATAAACAGAAAGTAAAAGTAAATGAGTCCTAAAAAGGAAAAATGGGGGAGAGGGAGATTGCTCAGTGCTTGAGAGCACTGACTGCTCTTTCAGAGGACCCGAATTCAATTCCCAGCACCCACATTGCAGCTCACAACTGTTTGTAACTCCAAGATCTGACACTCTTACACAGACATACATGCAGATAAAATAAATAAAATATTTTCAAAAACCAGAAAAGAAGAAATGTTCCAAAAAAATCCTCTTTGAATTCATACTTTTCTGACTTAATGTTCTGTTAAGTTGCTGTCTTAGTCAGGGTTTCTATTCCTGTACAAACACCATGACCAAGAAGCAAGTTGGGAAGAAAGGGTTTATTCAGCTTACACTTCCTCATTGCTGTTCATCACCAAGGAAGTCAGGACTGGAAATCAAGCAGGTCAGGAAGCAGGAGCTGATGCAGAGGCCATGGAGGGATGTTACTTACTGGCTTGCTTCCCCTTGCTTGCTCAGCCTGCTCTCTTATAGAACCCAAGACTACCAGCCCAGAGATGGTCCCACCCACAAGGGGCCTTTCCCCCTTGATCACTAATTGAGAAAATGCCTTACAGTTGGATCTCATGGAGGCACTTTGTCAACTGAAGCTCCTTTCTCTGTGATAACCCCAGCCTGTGTCACGTTGACACACAAAACCAGCCAGTACAGTGGCTGTGTTGTCAAAGTGGCCAGAGTGAACTCCTTTTTGTTGTTGTTTTTGTTGTTCCTTGGGTCCTTTGTCATATTTTCTTTCCTCTTAACTTTTTGAGGTGAAACATACATATAGAATGGTGCACATTCTGTTATTACATAGTTCAGTGGATTTCCACAAGCCTAGCATGTCATGTCACCAGAGTCCAGATTAAGACATGACACTCCCAAGGCTCCTGAAGCCCATGTTCCCTCTTCCAGCCACAGCATACCCTCAGCATGGTCACACTCCTGGATTTTGACAGAATGGATCCCTCTTGCCTGAATTTACCCTGTGTAAAAGAGAATCACACAGTGTGTGCTCTCTGAGGGCCTCTCCTGCTCCTTTGTGCATGTGAGGTTCTCACCCTGTGTATGTGGCCAGGGCTGTTTGTTCTCATTGTCTGTAAATCCCTCACATGGCTGGCCATACTATGGCTTGCTGATCCTCCTGGTTATGGGAATTGTGTGGTTTCCAGTTACTAACTACAGTGGGTTTCTTTGCTGTACCCACATAATCCATGTCTTTTTCATTTCTGTTACCAGTGCTGAGTTTGAGACATGTCTATAGGGCTGAGTGTGTAGGCTAGTCATACAGAATGTGCCTGCCATATGTGTGGCCAGGGACCCAGTTCCCATAAGCACACACACACACAAAATAACAGATATAGATACTTACACATACATTTAGTATTGGCACATACTCCTAAATATTTTGCAATTTACATTTCTACCTGCAAATGACAAGAGCTGTGGTGGCTTGTACCCTCACCAACACATTACTTTCCTTTGAAATTTTAGCTATTTCCATTTGTTTATTTTTAAATTTAAAAAAAAATTTTGTATTTTGCCTTCCTGTTTGTAGGTACTCCACATACATGCCCGGTGCCCATAGATATCAGAAGAGGATGTTAGATCCCCTGGGAATGGAATTATGGAAGGTTGTGAGCTACATGTAGGTGCTGGGAACCGAACCCAGGTTTTTTGCAAGAGCATCGTGGGCTGTTACAGGCTGAGTCATCTCTCTAGCTCCTTTTGTTATTTATTTTGGAAGGGCTGGGGATGTTGCTCATTTGGCAGAGTGTTTTCCTAACACACATGAAGCCATAGATTTGCTCCTCAAAACCATATTTAAAAAACAGAGCAAGGGACTGGAGAGATGGCTCAGTGGTTAGGAGCACTGGCTGCTCCTCTAAAGGTTCAATTCCTCATACCCACATGGCAACAGACAACTGTCTGTGACTCCAGGTTCAGGGGATCTGTAGCACCAAGCATGCACGTTGTATATGTGTGTGTGTGTGTGTGTGTGTGTGTGTGTGTGTGTGTGTGTGTGTGTGTGTGTGTGTGTGTGTGTGTGTGTGTGTGTGTGTGTGTGTGTGTGTGTGTGTGTGTGTGTGTGTGGTGTATACATGTGTATATATATATATATATATATATATATATATATATATATATATATGCAGACAAAGTATGTGTATACATGTGTATGTTACCCAAACACATAAAAAGATTAATCTTTTCTAAAAACTACATATCAGTAACCTCAGCATTTTCAAGAATAGGTTGAAACAGGATTAGTAGTTCAAGACTAACCTTGTCTATGCAGCAAGTTCCAGGGCAGCCTGAACCACATGAAATCAGGCCTCAAAATACAAAAAAAAAAAAAAATTAAAGCATTTGTTTAGGATTCTTAATTTATCTGATGGCTAGTGAGGTTAAACACATTTTTATTTTTAAATTTCTTTTTTAATAAAATATTCAAGTCTGTCTTTTTCTTGTAGTTTGACTATTTTTAGTGTTAGTAAGCATGTTTAAAAATATTATTCTGTCTGTGAATCTTTGTGTCAGTTGTGCGTAGTGACTCTCCTCGGTGCATCAGTCTGTCAGTCTTTTAGCAATGATTTTGAACAAACAGGAGACTCTAATTTTAACATAACTCAAATTGCCAGGGTCTCATGGTTAGAACAGAGTTTCATGTAACAAGTGTCTTCCTATTGCTGAACAATGAATATGTTCCCCTAAGCTCTGTTGTTCTACCTTTGATACTGATGGCTTCCTTCCACTGGAAATATGGTATGGTTTGTTTGTTTTCTTTTTCTTTTTTTTCTTTTTTTTTTTTTTTTTTTTTTTTTTTTTTTTGTTTTTCGAGACAGGGTTTCTCTGTATAGCCTTGGCTGTCCTGGAACTCACTTTGTAGACCAGGCTGGCCTTGAACTTAGAAATCCGCCTGCCTCTGCCTCCCGAGTGCTGGGATTAAAGGCGTGTGCCACCACGCCCGGCTTTTGTTTGTTTTCTATTGCTGTGATAACCATCACAACCAAAAACAGTTTGAGAAAGGTTAATTTCACTTTACAGCTTACAGTCCACCATGAAGGGAAATCAGGGCAGAAATAATGGCACACGCCATGGAGGAACGCTGTTGACTGGCCTGCTCAGTTTGATTTCTATATATACAGAGGCCACTTGCCCAGGGATGGCACTACCCACAGTGGGCTGGGCCCTTCCACATCAATCATCAATCAAGAGAATGCCCACCCCCACAGGCTTGCCTATAGGCCAGTCTAATGGAGGTATTCCTTCCATTGAGACTGCCTCTTCTCGGGTGACTCAAGCTTGTGTCAAGCTGACAAAACAAACAAGAAAACCCAAAACAGTGAACACGGGCATCAACATCCATTTTAAAATGTTCTGACAGTTAACTATACAGTTGGAGAGATGTCTCTCTTTCTTTGTGCTACGTCTTTGACAGCATGCTTGGCTTACCCTCTGCGTGTGAGCAGTTGGTCTGTATGTTAGCCAGCTTCCTGTTTCTTTGACAGATATCTGAGGTATTCACTTTAGGAAGGAAAAAGGGCTTATTTAGCTCACAATGTTGGAGGTTGTCCTCATGCTTTGGGGCCTGGTGCAAGGCATCAGGTACACCATGGTGTGAGCATGTGAAAGAGGGGAGCCCTGTATCTCCTCAGAGAGCAAAGACGGGGCTGAGGTCCCACCGTGACCTAGGGGGACCTCACCACCCCTCACCTAGGGGCCCACACCAGCCCTCTCAAAGGTTCCACCATTTCCCAAACCATCACCCTAAGAGCAAACCCTAAGCATGCAGGCTGCTGTGGGCATCCACTCAGATGACAGCAGTTGGTTTGTCACCCCCTGAGCATGCGTCAGTCACTCAGTCTCTTCCTGTGTTGCTGAGGGATTCTTGTGAGATGCATGTTCTCTTTATCCTAACCATGTGTAGATAAACCTTCCCATGTGTCATCTTGGACATTTTACAATCCTTTGTCCTGCAGCCTGTGAGAACCCTTACTTTGCTGTCTGTTTCTTGGGGGAGCTATTTTCCATTCCTTGGTGACTATGGTGATTTTTCTCCTGCACTGGTTCACTACCCAAGGTTCTCACTCTTGTCCAGAAAACAGGTCTCCAGTTCAGCGCTTCTAAAATATTCTTTTTATTTATTTTTCCAAGTAGGCATGGAGTTGAAGAGGGTCAGTAGCCATACCACATTTCCTCTCACACCCATCCCACCACTGACAGGTTTCTTCTTTGCCTCAACTGGTGACACTTCCCATACCAGCTTGTGACCCTCTGAAGGCTTTTTTACACTTTGTGAATTTCATTAGTGATGAATAAGGTTGGTAGATTAAACAGACCCCAAATACTACATCTGCTGCTTTCCAAATGTTTCCAGGAAACCAGGCATGTCATGTTCTCTGACTACTTCCCTTCCTGGCGATGTCTCCAGCTCTTTTTTCTCAGGAAAAGCTCCATGTATATTTTTGAGCATCCAGGAGGCCCTGTGTTCAGTACCAGTAAGTACCACAGACAAAGATGCAAAATGCAGCTTTATTGTTTTCAAGCACACAGAAGCATTTCTGTGTAATAATACAGAGGTAATAATAATTTCCGTGTATTGAAAGTGTGTAAGAGCCATTTCTCAAGACCAAGTTATATTATCAGAGGATGAATATCACCCTTAAGGTGGCATGTCCTATGGAAGAGCTAGGATGTGGACAGGCAGGCTGGCCTAGGAGGCTGGCTGTGCTAGATCCTGCCACCCTTAGAAGTCTATCTCCAAGAGATAATGTTCAGGAAAGTCCTTTCTCTTCCACACAAAGAGCGTTAGGCTTCTATGCTCAGTGACTCAGTTGTGATCTTTTCCCTTTCTTTGTGCTCCTGACAAAGGTTCCTCCCAGACCTGTGTGTTTTCTCATCTCTCTGTTCTGCCAGCAACCGTACATTTGCTCACTTAAAAAGCTACCCTGCTGGTTTCCCATGGCAACCTCTTTGAGACTTAAAACATGGTGTATAAAGTCATTGCCTTCCAGTGTGAACTCAAGAGTCCTAACCTGAGCCCGTGCCCTTTGCAGAAGCTCCCTAAGGAGAGGCTGACTCCCTACTGCTTTACAGACGGCACTACTACTTATAAGCACACAACAAAATTTTTAAATGCAATTTTTTTTTATTCCCCTCTCCCTCTCTAAATGCAATTTTTTTAACGTTCAGAAATGCTTCTGTATGTTTGAAAACAATAAAGCTGCAGTTTGCGTCTTTTCTGTGGTACTGGTACTGAACACAGGGCCTCCTGGGTGCTAGGCAATGCTCAAACATAGCCACCACCACCCCGTGTGTGTGTGTGTGTGTGTGTGTGTGTGTGTGTGCACGCGCGCGCGCATGTGCTACATCTCACATGTAGAGGACAGCTTTTTTTTGTTTTGTTTTGTTTTGTTTTGTTTTGTTTTGTTTTGTTTTTGTTTTTCAAGACAGGGTTTCTCTGTATAGCCCTGGCTGTCCTGGAACTCACTTTGTAGACCAGGCTGGCCTCGAACTCAGAAATTCGCCTGTCTTTGCCTCCCGAGTGCTAGGATTAAAGGCGTTAAAGGCGTGCGCCACCACGCCCGGCTGAGGACAGCTTTCAGTAGTCAGTTCTCTCCTTCCACTGTGTGAGTCCTGGGGATGAAACTCAGGCTTTGACACCTTTATCAGAGCCATCACTCCAGCCTCAAAATAAATGTCGAGTTTATATGGGACTTGGTGTGTGCACTGGCTGTGTAGATAGAATGCTTGCCTAACACGCATGAAGTCATGGGTTCAATCCTCAACACTACGTATGCTAGACATACTGATACACAGTTATCTTTCTGTCACTCCAGTGGTACAGGCAGGATGATCAGAAGTTCAGGCTAGGCTGAGATAATGTCTGTCATATTTTGAAAAAAATGTTTATGACTTAAAAGCACAGCTCACAGGAATGTCTTCGTGTTTCCTGTTGTCTCAGTCTGGCCTCAATCCAGTTGGTCTCACCCTTTTAAGGCTTTTTAGAATTTGTGATGAGCTTTGGGCTTCGCCACAGGCCCTTTCTTTATCACTCAGAAGTGGCTTCCTACCCACAAGTGGTATGGGTAAAACACCAGTGCAAAGAATCCAGGAAACCATCTCCAGGTATTGGCATTCCGCCATCTCATCTCCACCTGGCCTACACTGCCTCCATGAGTGGACAGTGGGGTAGAGTGGAGCATTTCCCCTTGTTTTGTAAGCAGCAATGTGTCTAGTATCTGGTATACTGTTGACCCCTGTAGAGTGGACAGAAGGTTTCTCTTCTTTAAAGAAATGTGTATGGGTGTTTTGCCTGCATGTATGTCTGTGTACCACATTCATGCAGTGCCCAGAGATCACAAGAGGGCACTAGATCTCCATGAACTGGAATTACAGTGGGTTGTTAGCCACCATGTGGGTGCTGGGAACCGAAGCTGGGGCCTCTGGAAGGACAAGTACCCGTAACTAACTGAGCCATCTCACCAACCCACCAAGTGATTTTTAAAAGGCCTTGTTGCCATTTACAGAGGTTCATAAGTGTGGAGCTGTTTGTATGATCCTCAGATAATCTGGATGGCTTTAGCTTTGTCTTCCCACAGCAGTATTATTTTATTTATTCATCACGCATGCCATGGCATGTGTGTTAAGGACATGGGACAATGTATAGGAGTTGGTCCTGTCCCTTCTGCCATGTGGGCTCCAGGGGTGGAATCTGAGGCATTAGGTTAGGTGACAAGTGCCTTCATTCACTGAACGGTCTTACCAGCCTACAAAATTATTCTTCTTTCATAGATGAATTTGGCTATATGCTTTGGGTTTTTTTCTTTCTTTTTTCTTTTTCTTAACTGGATTTGCATTCTGTGATATTTAACTCTTGCCAGGGAGTTACTTGTTATTCCTGTTTTAGTTTGAGACAAAATTTTACTGTGAAACCCTGGCTGTAACTCACTGTGAAGACCAGGCTGGTCCTGAACTCACAGAGATCTGCTTGCCTCTGTCCCCTAGGTTTTAGGATTAATCGCATGTGCCACCATAACTGGTGTAGATCTTAAACTCCCTTCTGCCTCACAATTACAACTTCATTGAACAATTGACACCAAAACAGGAAACCATGATTGTGTACCTTACAAAATGTCTTTGGAGAGTAACTGAACTTGAATTAGGGCTTTCTGCGAGAGTACAGACATCCAACATGTTTGTGGGTATGACTAGTGTTGCTTTCTTCTAAACGAACAGCCTTCTGCGAGTCTGGCTTTTCTTCCTATATGCTGGAACAATCTACACAAAGAACCACTGTTTAAACATGACCAAAACTGTGGTAATCTCCTGATATCTTAGACATTTTACATCTATGAAATAAGAATTTGGACTTTGGGACTGTCTAGATGGCTTAGTGGGTGAAAAGGTGTTTGACATCAAATGCGCATCTGTATACCACATGTGCAGTACTTGCTGAGGCCAGAAGAGGGCATTGAGTCCCCTGAAGCTGGAATTACAGATGATTGTGAGTTGCCATATGGTTGGCTGGGAATTGAACCCAGATCCTCTGCAGTGGTTTTTGTTTTCTGAGACAGGGTTTCTCTGTGTAACCTTGACTGTCCTGGAACTCACTCTGTAGACCAGGTTGACCTCGAACTCAGAGATCTGCCTGCCTCTGCCTCCTGAGTGCTAGAATCACAGGTACTCACTACCACTGCCAGGCTGCAACCAACCTGTGCTCTTAACCACAGAGCTATCTCTCTAGCACACTGATTTTAAACTCTCAACATATTGTATAGAATCCAGACCTCCACCAGGTCACAGTTGAGTCCCGAACCCTTTACTAACAGGGGAACTACCATATGGTTCTTGTCCCTAGACTCAGCTGAGAGGGTGACAGCAGTACACTTGCACCATTAGGAGCCCAAGTAGAGATATGCTCCCTCTGTGTTAGTGCCAGAGCTTGAGATCCAGGCTAAAGTCCAGGGTGCTATGGTCTCAACAGGGTTTCCCTGGTCCTAGATGCTGGCGGCCATGTCTTAAAAAGAATCCTATAATGTTGCTGCTAAAGAATAACATAGGCCCTCACAAATGCTGGAGCTTTGGGCCTGGGGTAAAATGGGCCTCACACCGTTGCTACATTGTATGGATTGTGTGTTCCAACATCTTACAGTTACTGGTTAATTATCCTCCTCCAAACATGACAGTTGAATTAACAGTGTGTTATTTACATTGTAGCTTGTGACAGTATTGGTTTGATTGGCCTAATTAAAAAGCAGGTTTAGAGAGAAAGACTCATAACTATCTGTATTAAGCAGTAATTGGCCTTAACATGTGGGGTGTTAATTATTAATACAAAAGGTTGTTATCTTAACAGTAAAATATTCATTAACTACTATGAATAGTACACAGTTCTCTCTAGATTAATATCTAACCATAGATGAAATTGGTTTCTTCCAGTCAGAATGCTGTGTGTGTTGGAGAAGTCACTGACTGACTGTGGGTTTGGGTAGAGTCAGTTTAGCATGGTACGAAAATTAATACCATAATACTACAGGTGGGGACCGAGTGGCTGGTGTGGGAGGAACCTGCAAAGGAGTGTTTTCAACATCCTTAGCCTGCAGTGTCTTCCCTGGAGCCTGAGGCTGCTGAAGAGAGGTGGGAGGTGCGCTTTCACATGCTGCCAGTGGAGGAAGGGCTCCTGAGCAGCTGTGACAAGTGATATTAACGAGGCCTTACAATACAGCAATGATTCTCTCCTAGAGCTAAAGGCAGAGCCTAGAATCAAGGTGTCAGATAGCCATGCTGAGGGCTTGGAGGAGGATCCTTCCTTGCCACACTACTTCTTAGTATCGTTAATCCTTGGTTCTTTGGCATAAGGTAGGCTGGCTCTAGTCTCTGCCTGCATTGTCATAGGATTTCCCAGATCTCTACATCTCCTGTCCTCCTAAGCATATCAGGCACTGGATTTAGGGCCCACATTAATTCATCATGGCCTTACCTTGGCTACATCTAAAACAGTCCTATTTTCTATTTTCGGTTTCCAAATAAAGTTACATTCTTTCTGGGAATCCAGGAGGACAGGAAATTTCTAGTGGAAACATTCACATTTTTAATACCTGAAAATGGGTATGGTCCCCATTTTAAAGACAGAATTTTGCAAGGAAGGCAGGCCAAAAACTTACTATGTAGCCAAGGATGATCTTGGATTTTTTTTTCTTCAGAAAAGTCATCCTATGTAGCTCTGACTGGTTAGAACTCTATGTAGACTAGGCTGGCTTCTGCCTCCTGAGTGTTGGGATCATATGACATACACTACCATTCCTGGTTCATGCAGGGCTGAGCATCAGATTCAGAGCTGTACAGTGCATGCTGGGACAAGTACTTTGCCAACTTAGCTACACCCGAGGCCTGGTGTTACTCTTCTCATGAAAGCAGAACTGAGAACTTGGATCCTCAAAAGGCCTCTTCTTCTTGCAGCTTAATACTAGGACACCTTGCCCATGTTGGTCTATGTCAACTAGGACCTTATCAAAGGGTCTTCTTCTCCCAGGACTTCCTCAGAATAATCCTCATGCTTAGGGTCCTCACCACTGGAGTGTTCCTGCTAGGTTCTCCTGGTCGTATGGTGACCAGAGTACCCCAGTCTAACAAGCTTGCAGGTGACACAGGGGCTTTGCCACAAGTCATCTGTTTTCATCTCCTTTATCCAGTCTCTCCAGTAACATTTTCTAAATCACAAAGGAGGAAGATAGATGTACAAATAACTTTTTAAAAAAGATTTATTTATATTTATTTTATGGGATGTTTTGCCTGCACATATGTTTGTACACTATGCATATCCAGTGACCACGGAGATTAGAAGTGGGTGTCAATCCTTTTGAACTAGAGTTACAGTCATTTTTTTAGCCACCACTTGGGTGCTGGGAGCTGGACCCAAGTCCTCCGCAGAGCAGCCAAGGCTCTTAAGTATTGAGCTATTCTCCAGCCCCATATGAAAGTAATTTTTATCTGCTATCTCTAATACCCTTTTATTTCTAATAATTAATATTATTACCCATTCATTATTCTTCACCACATTAGAAGAAATTCATATTATATAGAGAGGAACTGGAGAGGTAGTTCACCAATTAAAAACGCTGGGTGTTCTGCTCTTCTAGAGGTCCTGAGTTCAATTCCCAACATCCACATGGTGGCTTCCAACCCTATAACAGGAGTTGATGTACACTGCTGGTAGTCAAGCATACATGCAGACAAAGACCTCAAACATAAACTGTATAAAGACATAAATCTTTAAAAATTAAAAAAATATATAGATATACTCACATGTATACATATAAACACATATTTTAATCGCATTATAAAGTTACTGTTGCCTTAAAAATTGAAGAATATTAACCAAACTATAAGAAAGTATATTTTTAACTGAGCAGAGTTGTCACACACCTTTAATCCCAGCACTTGGGAGGCTGAGGCAGGCTCTGAGTTGAAGGCCATCCTGGTCTACAGAGTGAGTTCCAGGACAGCCAGGGCTAAGTGGAGAAACCGTGTCTCGAAAAAAAAAAAGAGACAAAAGAAAGTAAATTTTAGAACTACAAGTTGTATCAGTTTCTTACAAGTAATGTTAAAAATGCATCTCCTATAATATTACTTTGTGTCAGGGATATCATATAGAGAGGTAATGGGGTGAAAAGTCCAAGGAAATGTCCAGGTGCCCAGTGGTTGGTCTGTGGGAAGTAACACTGCCTCACTATACAGACCTCCAACTCAAGATCCTTCTGCTTCAGTCTCCCAGTTGCTGTGGTTACAGATGTGCACCACCATGTTAATATCCACATTCATTATATGTTCACTTCCAGAAGACGGCTGTGTGGCTGGAAGCAGCTGCAGAACTCTCCCCTGCACCAGTGCCTGCTCAGCTCTGCTAACTTGGTAGACACTTGTGGAAACATGCAAGGAGCTGGAGTAGGAGGGGAGCCTTGCAGTCTGGTCCCCCACACAGCCAAGCCTCAGAGCCTATTCCTGAGGAAATGAGTCGGAAATGAAGTTTCTACTTGATGTGGGAGCTCAGGGCCTAGTGGGAAAATGGTTATAAAGAAGCATTCTACCCTGTCTAGAGAGTGTGTTCCTGGTTGTAGAGCATGGAGGAAAGCCAGGGCTAGAGGCCGTGGAGGTCCTCATGAGCACCCAGCTCTAGGAGCGGGTTCCTCCCTGACTAAGATGCTGGACAAGACGCAGCTCAAATCCTTATAAGGGTTTAGTTGTGAAGCGTCACATAAAGGTCACGTGAGAAAGACTTGCTTTCCAGCTGGTGGGCTTTGGGGAGGTCACAGGATTATGAAGGGTTGGGCTTCATCAATGGATTGATTAACCCCTTGATGGGTGCATAACTTGATGGCATGATTAGGAGGTGGTAGAGACTATGGGCCTTGTTGAAGAAGGTAGGCACATGGAGACATGCCCTTGGAGGCACACATTCTCATGGGACCCTTCTCTTCTCTGCTCCTCTGGTGTCATGAGGTCAGCAGCTGTGTTTATCGTCTCGCTGCAGGGCCAAAGCACAGGAGTCAGCTGACTGTGGACTGAAGCTTATGAAACTGTGCGGCAAAACAAATCTTTCTTCCTTCAAGTTCATTTTCTTGGCACTTTGACAGTGGTAGACAACTGATCAACTTGAGCTGAGCTGTGCCAGGCCCTGCGCAGGATAAATTAGCTTATGTCTTGTCTTAGTTCTCGGGAATTGTGGCCACAGAATGTCCATCTCAGCACAGAGACTCTGGGTGTGCACTGAACTAGTGTACCCTAAGGGGCCAGCAGAGTATAAGAGAAGGAGGTGCTCTGTATCTGGTAGAAATCCTCTCCTGAGATGGTGTCTCTCCCTGGGCCTCATACTCATGTTTGTTCTCTGGATCACACAGCTAAGGCCCATTAGGGTCAGTAGCTGACAAACACCAGGACAACTGCTCCTGTGTGCTCTATGGGAGCCCAGTTCCTTTGTGTTTTCTAGTTATCTGCAAGGGTAAAGGCAAGACAGAGATAGGCCCTTATACCTGCAGTCACCTGCCCTTCCTGACCAGTCACTGTCCAGGATCTTTTTGAACTTCAATGTCCTAACATTATAATTATCTAAAGTCAGGTCCTAGCATCTTCTAGGTTAATGGGGAAGGTGGCTCCCTGTTCAGGCCTTCCTGATAGTGACTTGCTATCCTTGGGCTGAGTGTAGTCACAACAACTGGAGCCTCCTTTACATTCTCTGAGCTAGGTTCCAACAAGGCACGCCTTTAATCCCAGCACTCAGGGTTATGGGGAGGCAGAGGCAGGCAGATCTCTGTAAGTTTGAGACCAGCTTGGTTTACAGATCGAGTTCCAGGACAACCAGGGCTACACAGAGAAACCCTGTCTCCAAAAACCATTAAAAAAAAAAAGTCAAGTGCTCAGAAATAAACACGTTAATTACATTTAATCAATATTTTCACCATAAGTGATCTTCTTGTATGAAGGGGCATATTCCTGGCAGCTTACGTCCAGAAACAGAAGGAAGCAGCTGGTGGAGGAGTCAAAATAGATTACTACATCACTTATTCATCTAAGTGTGTTAGAGAATAGTCATGTGTGTGTGTGTGTGTGTGTGTGTGTGTGTGTGTGTGGTTTTCTTTTATGGTTAACATTATCTTTCTCTTAGTAGCCCTGTTATTCTGACTCATTCAGTGAACACTCTGACAGGCTCTGTTTTAGAATCACATTATATTTCATTATTTATTATATATTTATACACAGACACACACACGCACACACACACACACACACACACACACACGTTCTTGCGTGCCTTGTCACCATGTCACACCTGTAGAGATAAGACGAAAACTTGCACAAGTTAGTTCTTTCCTTCCACCAATGGTGTCCCAGGGATCAAGTACAGCTGGCAAGCATCTTTACCCACTGAGTCATCACATTCTGATAGGTGGGTACATTAGTCACGTTTAACACATTTGAGTTACTTTTTTTGTGTGTGGTACTGCTGACAGCATCAGTGTCAGAAATAGTGTCTCAAGGATCAAATGGTAACAAAGGAAAAGAAATGGTAAAACAACAAATGAGGGGCTGATATTAAGAAAAAACTGGAGAGAATAAAGCAAAATACATCAGAAACTAAGTTTATGGAAGATTCTTGTGTTGGTGAGCTTAAATCTACTGATTTAAATCTTTAAATCTTAAAGTCTGTGTGAGCCTTTGGCTTCTTTGTCTGTGTGCTATGTGGTCATATGGCTATATTAGATATTTATCTTTAATGAGAGACAGACAGACAGACAGACAGACTGACTTAACAGAGGACTGGTAGCTTCTCCCAGGGCCTGACATCCATACTCTGAGGAGGTGCTGGGGGTTGAGCCACAGACCCTGGTCAGGTGCCAGGATCTAAGCAGGCATAGTGCCACAGCAAGGCAAAGGCGTCATCAGAGCATCGGGAATCCTGAAAGAGGCGAGTGTGTCCTATGCAAAGGGACCTCTAACTCTAGAAGTCTGGAATACATGTGTGATTGACTCAGGTGATGGGTGATTGAGCAGTAAAAGGTGAACACTTGAAACCTGGGTTTCCCCTGCCTCTTCCCTGCATATGGGTGAGGCCCTGGGTATAGGGCTGTGGAGTGCTCGTAGAATGTTCCCAGGGCAGGTCCCACTGGCCCCATAGGACACAGGTCTACAGTGTGATAGAGTATCAGGAGAGGGCCAGAGTAGGCTAACTTGACCACAAATAGTAGCACCTGAGCAGCCCCTATTTGGTACCAGAGCTTCCCTCCCTGTCCTTTGCCTTCCAGTTAGTTGGGATGGCAACAGTTACTGGTTTGAGCTCTTTTTTGTGAAACTCTCCTTGTGATCAACTCAAAAGAGTTAGGTCTGTTAACCAAGGCTGATGCCAAATGCAGAGCCCACTTCATTTCAGGTGTTAGTTCAGAGACAGTTGGATGTTAATTTTCCCCTTTTTTCTTTTCCTTTTTCTTTTTTTAAAGAAAATAGGTCGCATACAGGCTAAAAAGCATGCCAAAAGGCACAGGTGCCAAAACTGGTGATGTAAACATTAAAAGGGCACCTTCTATGTCCAAAATAAAAGTTGTGATTCATCCTAGTGACTTTGCCTTTCATAGCACATCCTAGTCAGAGAAAGAGTTAACTGGCATTCACTTCTAAGTTCTTCAGACCCGAGGACGTGGTGACAAGCCCACAGAGATGATGAGGGAGAGCCAATCAGAGCACAAGGGATAACAGACACCCCAGGGAGAGACACGATTGCACATTGGTAGCATATGGAGACCACCAAAGGCCACCTCTACTAGGTGGGACCCATGGTACTGAAAAGACATGGCTATACCCGTCCCAGACAAGGACCTTTGAGTTGTGGTACATGGCTATACCCATCCCAGACAAGACCCTTTGAGTTGTGGTAGGTGTATCTTTACTTCCAGCCGGGAAAACTGGACCCAGGAGAAGGTGAAGAAGCTGCTGGTGTCAGGGTCTGGGTACATTAGTGTCTTGATCATCATGGAAGTACAGCAGGATCTGCAAACCCCCGAGGATTGTACTTACTGATTGCCTGGCTTGAGCTGCTACTCTATGCAGTAGAAGTGGGGGCGAGAGCTCTGTCTCCCCATCCTGCATTCGACAAACTGAGTGTGTTCTTTCTCCCAAATGTATATGTTAAAATCATGATGGTTATAGGATGTGGGGAAGTTAGGTGATGAGAGTGGAGTCTTGCTGATGAATTACAAGCTGAGCCTGGAAAGCTCCCTGGCTTCCTGGGCTGAGAGACAGCACCTGGGAGCCAGGAAGCCACACTTTCCAGACCTGAGTCTCCTGGTGCTTGAGTCACCTGGTCCCTTCTCCAGAGTTGTTGTTTGGAAGCAACATTATGGTGTTTTTGTTACAAATAACCACAATAGTCTTGCCTAGCCCTGCCCTAAATCCTCACTTACAGGGCCACAGAGAGAGTGAGGGAAAGATAGCATTGAGAGTGGTGATAATGTAACTCTGAAGAAAGACCAAATCTCTCACGGCCTTAAAGGAAGTGAAGGGTCCATAGGACAAGGCTCTCCTCACCAGAGCACAGATGCTGGGAAAGCCACTCAGTCCTCAGAGCTCTGGGGTCAGGCCTGCTCTTTCCTGCCCTTGGAGACCTGGTCATTTGGGAACAGGTTGTTCAGACAACACCCTAATAATGGAAGTCTGAGTTAAGTGGTTTTTGTTGTTGTTCTAGATTTTTTTTTTAAAGATTTATTTTTATTTTATTATATGTAAGTACACTGTAGCTGTCCTCAGACACTCCAGAAGAGGGCGCCAGATCTCGTTACAGATGGTTGTGAGCCACCATGTGGATGCTGGGATTTGAACTTATCACCTTCGGAAGAGCAGTCGGGTGCTCTTACCCGCTGAGCCATCTCACCAGCCCCTGTTCTAGATTTTTAAAAAAATCTTATTTGTGTGTGTGTGTGTGTGTGTGTGTGTGTGTGTGTGTGTGTGTACACAAGTGTGGGTGCCCACAGAGACCAGAGAGGGTGTCAGAGGCTAAGTGTGCTGACACACACCTTTAATCACAGCACTCAGGATCAGAGGCAGGTGATTCTTTGTGAGTCCAAGGCCAACCTGGTCTGCAAGTTCTATGCCAGCCAGAACTACCCAGTCTCAAAACAAAACCACAAAACAAGCAAGCAAGCAAACAAACAAAGAGCGAGAAACAAAAATATTGTTGACTATCCTGGAGCCAGAGTTACAACAGGCACTGAAATGCTGGGCCATCTGCCGGCCCCCTAGATGAATTTTCTTCTAAATTCTTGTTTATTTTCCCTTATAGGGTATATGTAGGTCAGTGACTTTATGTAAGGAATCGAGTGTATCTTCAGTGGCTTTCCCAGCTTAGGAGTTTCCTCCCATGACCTCCTTCCCACGCTCCTCCCCTTCTCTCTCTCTCTCTCCCCATGTCTTCCCCTTTCCTTTCCTCCTTCTAGGCATTGTGCCCTGAACATTTTTGGTGAACAGAAAGGTTAACTCTAAAGAAGTCTAAGCAGAAAAAGATATTCCTACATCATGTATCTGCCAGTCAGGTCAGGTCTTATTCTGGGAGTGGCTGGACCCCAGGGCTACCAGGATTTTCCAGACAGCTCCATGATCAAGCCTGTGTGTTGTGCTGTTTCCCGTGTCCCTCCTTAGGAAGAAACTGGTCCAGGACCTCTAAACTGGGTGGATGTTGTCAGTGATGGTGGCACATAGACCATGTAATAAGCAGTCTCTCCCTCTGTTCGGCCATTCGCCAGAACTCTTAGGTTTCTGGCTTTTCTCTTGTGTCCAACATTGTTTGCAAGATGACTGACTGGTCCATGCCAGAGCAGAACCTCAGAAAGGACCGATTCAATAGAAATCAAGACAGATATTGAAACAGTAGTAACTGGAATAAAAAGTCTCTCAAAGGAAAGATAGATGATAAAACAGATTTTGAAAAAGACTGAGAACAAGAGAAGGGGGAAAAAGAAATGAAAAATAAGAAAAGAATATTGTGGGACAAGTTCACGGTATTTAACATCTTTTTGATGATATTCCAGAAGGAGAGAACAGATATATACCCAGTTCAAGAAAGCTCAGTTTGTAATCCCAGCACTGGGGAGACAGAGGCAGGAGGATTGGGAGTTCAAAATCACCCTTGACTACATTTTGAGTTTGAGTTTAGCCAGGGCAATATTAGACCCTGTCTCAAAAAACAATGATTCAAAAACAGGATGTTTCTGGGGCGATTAAGAGAACTGGCTGCTTTTCCAGAGAACCTGGGTTCAGAGGATGCCCTCTTCTGGCCATCATGGGTACTGCATGTGTGTGGTGCACAGGCAAAACACATACACATAAAATAAAAAATTTAAAAAGAAATACCCAGAATGTTTCTCAAAGTGGGAAGATCACTTGCCTGTGATTGAAAGGGCCCATAAAACAACCAACATGATAAACTTCCATCTAAGCACAAGTGTGAAGTTGAGTTGCCAAGTGCTCGAGGAGAGATCAGCCTTGCACACTGGCTGAGAGTAAATCAGATGATATTTGAAGAATGGAGGACCGGTTTGACACTGCACATCAGCAGAAACATAATTCTGAAAGGAAAGTATTCCCTACCTAATTCAAATCCCTACCGAGTTCAAAAGTGAATAAGGACAAACTAAGGACATTCTCAAGAGCTCCACATCACCTTCCATGTGTCCTTCTCAAGGAAGAACCGAGGAAATCATAAAGAGCTCCAAATGCAGCAATGCTCCTGACCAGGCCAAGCAGGAAGATTCTGATGGCAGATTTAGATAAGCAGGATGTTGAGTATGTATGTGTATGAACACACACACACACACACATATATATATATATATATATATATATATATATATATATATATATATATATACACACACACAAACACACATACACACTATATATATATATATATATATATATATATATATATATATATATATATACATATATATATATATATATATATATATATATATATGAATGATGTTTTATCTATCCAGGTATTAAACTCAGGGTCTGTGTGGCAAGCGCTTGCCCAGTGAGCCATCTCACTGATCCAGAGGCATTGTTTAACTCTAGGTCAAACAAAGGTTTTGGGCTGAAGAGATGACACTGTTAAGAATACTTGGTGCTGTTTCAGAAGACTTCTAAAAAATTCATGTTCAGTTCCTACACCCACGTTAGTTAGGCTGCTCTCAACTGTCTACCTCCTTTTCTGGTCTCTGTGGGCAAAAAGACACTCATACACACATATACATAAATGAATAGCGCAGTAGAGTGTGGACTGTTTCTCTGGCTAAAATAGCAGCATAACTGCTCTAGGGGATGGGTTTGTCAATGAGCAAATGCATGGGAAGAGACAGAATTATAACTAGAGGCTTGGAGAGAGTTACATTTGTACTTCACATGGTGGGAAGTCAGTTAATTCTGCAAACTCAGAAATCAAAAACATAAGAATGATACTAAAATTTTGGAGAAATACAGCCAAATAATGATTAATAAAGATTAAAAATGTGGGCAGGCATGGTAGCACATGCATATAGTCACAGGAAGCAGAGGCAGGAGTTACCATAAATTTGAAGCTAGCCTGGGCAACACCCTAAGACTCTGTCTGAAAAAATATGAACCAAAAACCAAAACAATTTTATGGGTATGATGAGACACATCTATAACTTCAAGAATTGGGAGGCAAGAAGATCAGATGTTCAAGGCAAGCTAAGGTACATATCAGGTTCAAAGCTAGCCTGGATTACCTGAAATCCTACCTCAAAAAGAAAAAAAAAAGGCAAAATAATGGCTACTGGTGGGAAGGACGACAAAAAAACTTAAATAGGGAGGGAGTGAGACATGGGTAGGGTAGGGTAGGATAGGGTAGGGTAGGATGGCCTGCTGTGCTTCTACGGGGTCTCAGACTGAGTTGAAACTTGAAAACAGAGACCCACAACTTTGATGAAAACAAAAGCCAAATCTAGTTCTTTGGTTTTTGTTTGTTTGTTTTTAGATTTATTTATTATAGGTAAGTACACTGAAGTTGTCTTCAGACACACCAGAAGAGGGCGTCAGATCTCTTTACAGATGGTTGTGAGCCACCATGTAGTTGCTGGGATTTGAACTCTGGACTTTTGGAAGAGCAGTCAGTGCTCTTAACCGCTGAGCCATCTCACCAGCCCTGTTTGTTTGTTTTTAAAGATTTATTTATTTATTATAAGTACACTGCAGCTGTCTTCAGACACCCTGGAAACTGGCATCAGATCTCATTACGGATGGTTGTGAGCCACCATGTGGTTGCTGGGATTTGAACTCAGAACCTTAGGAAGAGCAGTCAGTGCTCTTAACCACTGAGCCATCTCTCCAGCCCCTAGTTCTTTGTTTTACAAAATTTATAAGTGGGGACAGGGGTGGGGGTGGGGTGAGGGTGGGGGTGGAGAATCATAGGTAGACCAGTGAGATCGCTCAGTGGGTAAAAGAGATTGCCACCAAGTTTGATGACCTGAGTTCTTTTCTAGGTCCCACATGGTAGAAGGAAAAAATGGACTCCCAACAAGTTTGCTTTTTTTTTTCTGACCTCCACACAGGCTGTCGTACATGTGTGGGACCAGACACATTGTCTTCTCATATATAATTTTAAAACTTGTAAGTACTTAAAACTTTATCCCATTCTGTCATGTTTGTTATAGTACAGGATAGTGCAATTTAGCAACCCTGACACACTCTAAAGAATGCAGCGCTAGCCAGTTTTCATTGTGGGAACATCATATGGCATAGGCACTCAAAGATGGCTACAGTGTTTCCAGGAGGAGTAATCTCATGGGTCCTCCATCATATGTGCACTTAGTCACTTATGGGTTAAACATGATTGTAAGGATGACTGAGAAAAGGGATGTTTAGAGGCTGGAAGAGCCAGCCTGCCTAGGCAGGGTTAGCCTCCTCAGAGACCAAAATGAGATGGCTCCAGCCTGTGCAGGCTGGGTACTCTACTGAGGTCAGAATTATTGTTTCCACATTCAAAACAGACGTCCAAATGTGTTTATTCATTGCCTCATAGAGAGAATGAAAAGTCTTTAGTGATCCAGAGTTAACCTAACGTATTCTGTTTGTTGTATGTATGTCATGCTGTGTGCCTCTGTGCTGATCACTGCAGAACATCCGTGTTTGAGAGCCCTGTGCACACCATGGATTTGAAAGTCTGTGAGAAGGCTACTGTGCTGGGATGACAGATTGGACTCCTCTGGGACCCAGAGGGGTAGAGAGGGAATTCTTTCCTGTGGTCCCATGAGGAAGCCTCCACAGGAGCCCTGATATGAGAGAAATGGGCAGGCAATAAGAGCCATATCCATTTGCGTGGGAATGAAGTCAGTTCTGATGCTGAAAATTCCCCGCCATCCTCCAGGCTAGGAAAGAGACAAAGGCAAGGAACACTGAGAGAGGGGCAAAAGAACACACAAGTAGAGAAATGGGGGAGAGGTGTTGGGGTGAGACATGCCCAGGTCAAGGAATATCCAAACCACAGACATGCCAGCATCTTTCTGTGTTTTCACTAATGGGATAGGAGGCACTGTGCTCCTGACTCTGAGTTTCTTAAAAAGAACAGCAATTATTCCTCTCTAAGGGGCAGTATTTCATTTTCCCACTGATTTGCCTGTCCACTGGCATGATGGACCCTCTCCTGTGGACAGAATGTCAGCTTAACAGGAGACAAATGGGGACTCAGAACCTTACTGAGATATGGTCTGTTAGAGAACTGGTGGGTTGGGGCCTCGGTTAGGGAGTGTGTCACGAGGCTGGGGTAGTGGATGTGGCCTCGACTCTGGGGAAAAGCTTTGTGGGGTAACTGATGGGTGGGTTTAGGAAAAGTTCAGCCACTGTGGTGTCCATGTGGAGCCAGAGTTCATAGATCTCAGTTCCTGGGGCATCGGCTCCACTGCCAACCTGGGGAGGAGCTACTGGCTCATCCAATGGCTCCTGCCTGCTTTCCTGTGCCTTGCACTGGGCAGACGGAGCTGCAGCACTATTCCTGGGGCTGGGGACCTAGAGTTGAAACCCAGACCTCTAGATGTCTCCATTGGACTGCACTGAGGCTATTCCTTTAGTGTTGATGATCAAAAGAAGCATGGTGAAGTTGTATACCTGACCCATACAAGATCTAATTCTCAGGCTGGGTGTCCTTCAATCTTAACACTAGAGATGCAGAAGTGGGCCGGTATCTGTGAGTTTGTGCCCAGCCTGGTTTATAGAGCAAGTTCAAGGCTAACCAAGGTTACACAGTGAGACTCTGTCTTAAAAAAAAAAAAAGCCAAATGGTGGTGGAGCAGGTTACAAACTTGGTGGCATTTGTGATACAAAGGGTGTGCCCCTGCTGGTGTCTTTAACTGATCTCAGTTTCTGGGCCCTCGGTCCTTTCTAAAAGAGCAGTCAGGGCTCTTAATCTTCAGCCCTACTAGGTGCTTGGATTTTCTTGTTTGTTTTGTTTTTAAGAAACAGAAAAATGATTTCTGGGGGGATGAAGGAGAATATATTTTTTTGTTTTTAAAGACAGCTTTTGGAGGCTAGATGTGATAGTACATACCTGTCATCTCAATACATGGAAGTTGGGAAGCAAGAGGAAGATCTTCTTTAGCTAAATAGTTGATTTGAGTCCAGCCTAGACTACATGAGACCTTGTCTCAAAAAGTATACCAAAAGCCGGGCGTGGTGGTGCATGCCTTTAATCCCAGCACTTGGGAGGCGGGGATTTCTGAGTTCGAGGCCAGACTGGTCTCGGGACAGCCAAGGCTATACAGAGAAACCCTGTCTCAAAAAACCAAAAAAAAAAAAAAAAAAAAAAGTATACCAAAACAAAAGTTTGGGGGAATCTGGGATGCAGCCCTTTGGTAGGGCATTTACCTAGCATTTGTCCATTCCCAGCAAAATGCACACATGCGTGCACACATGTATACATGTACAAAAACCTTTTTTCATCTTTTATCTTAGAAGAAAGGCATATTTATTAAAATAAAAGCTTGATATAGGCTTAGTAGTACATTCCTTTAATCCCAGCATTAGGAAGACAGATGCAGGTGGATCTCTGAGTTCAAGGCCAGCCTGGTCCACAGAGTGAGCTACAGGACTGCCAAGCCTCACAGAGAAACCCTGTCTCAAACAACAAAGACCAAAGAAAAGAAAAGAAAAGAAAAGAAAAGAAAAGAAAAGAAAAGAAAAGCTTGAAGAGACTAGTGAGATGGAACAGCGGGTAAATGCCCTTGCCACTGTGTATACGGCCCTGACTTTGGTCTCTGGGACCCACAAAGCAGAAGGAAAGGCTGTCTTCTGAGTACACATACATGCACAAGTGTTGTGGCAGGCATTCTTTTTTTTTTTTTTTTTTAAGATATTTATTTATTTATTTTTACACTGTAGCTATCTTCAGACACACCACAAGAGGGCATCAGATTTCAGATTTCGTTACAGATGGTTGTAAGCCACCATGTGGTTGCTGGGAATTGAACTCAGGACCTTTGGAAGAGCATTTGGTGCTCTTACCCACTGAGCCATCTTTCCAGCCCGCAGGCATTCCGAGTGCTGGGATTAAAGGCGTGGGCCACCGCGCCACCGCTCCACCGCACCACCACGCCACCGTGCCACCACATGACTTAGAATAGTTCTTGAGAAGGTCCAAGTCAGCATCATGGAATCAGCCTGGGCCCACTGACTCAGGGCCCATCCACAAGACAGCAGCAGGGGATGAGCAAGGCCCAAGGGACCCAGCTGGGAAACACTGAGCTGATGGCAGCCAACATGGATGCTGTGGTGCTTGCATCTGAGTGGTTATCCCCTGAGGTCCTAGAGAATCTTCAGAGATACATATTCAGGGTCCTCCTCTCATGAAGGACTGCTTGTGAACTTGTAGCTACACAATGAGGAACCTGTTTCTCTTTCAATGCAACAGTTTCATGTGCTTCATAGTTCTGTTATGGCTGATACATCCAGCCCAAAACCTAAGGTGTCCTCAACCCTTTGCAGGAATTGATCACAAGACGACCACCATCCTGCTAGATGGCCGAAGGGTGAAACTGCAGCTTTGGTGAGTTGGGGGCTATTCCAGTCGGGATATCTAGTCATGGTCCTGGAGCTATGGCCCTTAGTGCTGGCTTGAGATGGTGGCTTTCCTCAAAAGGTGCTGACACAGTTGTCTGGGTTCACTAAATCTCATTACCCCATTGTTCAAGGGGATGTGTGTACCAAGGGCTAAGCTGTGTCCAAGAAAGAGCCTTTGTTGATAGAAGACACCTCATTGTCACCTGCTTCCTGTTTCACTTCACCTGGTGTCATCAGGGATAGAAGTAGAGTGACCAGGACAGCCCAGCTCTCCCATCCCTGGTTCTGACTGTACCACATGGAGCTCAGAGTGCCCTAGTGCCAAGGGCAGAGGACTTGTTGACCACCTAGACTACAGCTCCCTCTGCTTTGGCTTCTAAGGTACTACACCAGCCCTAAGCCTGGGAATTAGGGGCTCATTCTCCTTCCTCAACCCCCCCACCCCCGACCAGTGGAGAGACACATCTGAGATTGTACCTCTAGCCCTGCTGACTCTGCACAAAGATGCTGAGTCTGCAGCTGTGTGTATGGCCTAACATCGCAGTGGAATTGGTCTCTCCTGAGTCTCTAGCTCCTGCTGACTTTTTTTTTCAGGAAGCCAGGCCTATTTTACTGCAGTCTTCCAGAGGCTTCAGGGACTCACACCATGCTCAAAAATAATCAATCCCAGAAGCTGGAGAGGTAGTACAATGGTTAGGAACATTGGCTACTCTTCCAGAAGACCTGGGTTTCATTCCCAGAACCTACATGGTGGTGGAACCATGAATTCCGGAGGATCTGATGCCTTCTTCTGGCCTCAATTAGCGCTGCACACATGTGGCGCACAGACATGATTGCAGGCAAAACATCCATACACATAAAATAAAAATAAGTAAAATTTCAAACAAAACCAAAACCCAGCTCCTGTATGACCTGAAGCCTCTCTCAGGTGGCGTCCGTTGCTGTATTCACACCAACTCCTGCACAGTCAACACAACCACTCTAGTTCCCTGATGTCCCAGGCCAGCCTTCTGTCAGCCTCCAGCCTGTTTCTCCTCCCATGTCTTGCCACAGACTTTCTAATGGCTTCCCATGGATTCTGTTGAGGCTGGTTCTGAAATCTTTGATTACTACTTCACTTCTCAGAACAGTGAGATAGATGGTCCTTCCCGTGTCTTTGACAAAAGTCAGTGCCTCCAGCTCACGGCCATCCTGAGCTCACGGCCATCCTGAGCTGCAGCACTCCTCTCATGTGTTGGGTTAGTCACCAGCCACAGGTGACATACAACAAGCAAGCATCCGTCCCATGAGCATTGTGAAGACACGCCTGGTATATGGGGCTGGGAAACTCTTCATTCCCAAGAGTAGTGTTGAAGTGGGTATGTTAACAGTACGTGTAGATTGTGTATCTAGATTGAAGAATCATTGCACCCTCTCCAGAGAGTTACTACCATGAACGCACAATACCAGGAACCTACCCTGGGAACCTTCCTTTTCCCTGGTAGTTTCTTGGCATGCTGATCTTGCCTTCTGAGTACCTGTGTGTCATCACATGCAAAGCAGAAGTCCTGCCGGTTCCTTGTTGTTGATCAACTTAGGGTCATACTGGAGGATCTGCTTATGGTACAACTGGATGTCAAAGAAGGATCTTCCCTATCATTGAAAAAAAAAATGTTTATCATGTGCTAGGGACAGAACTCAGCGCCTTTCTCTCATGAGGGAAGTATAGAGCCACCAAGCTGCATCCCCCACCTTAGAATAACTGAGAAATTGTATTAGGTTTAATTTAATGTCTGAGAATCATGTTAAAACCCACTGTTAGCTTCTAAATATTTATTTATTTATTTATCTATCTATTTATTTATTTATTTATTTAATGTATGTGAGTACAGTCACTGTCTTCAGACACACCAGAAGAGGGCATCGGATCCCCATTACAGATGGTTGTGAGTCACCATATGGATGCTGGGATTTGAACTCAGAACCTCAGTCAGTGCTCTTAACTGCTGATCCATCTCTCCAGCCCCACTATTAGGTTTCTAGTCTGACTTTGAGACAGGGTATCACTATGTATCCCTGAGTAGTGAGAACTTGCTATATAGACTAGGCTAGTCTTCAACTCAGAGAGATCTTCCTGTCTCTATCGCCAGAGTACTAGGATTAAAGGCATGTGCTCCCAAACCCAATGCCTGGTTCTAGTTTGACTTTTTCTTTTTGCTTTGATTTTTGTTTATTTGTTGGTTGTTTGCTTTTGTTTTGAGAAAGGGTTTTTAAGCCCTGGCTGTCCTGGAACTCACCCTGTAGACCAGGCTGCCTTCAAACTCAGAGATCCTCCTGCTTCTGCCTCCTGAGTGCTGGGATTAAAGGCATGTGCCCCCACTGCCTGGCTCTAGTTTGACTTTTAAATATTAGGGGCTGGCGAGATAGGTTAGTATTAAGAGTACTTGGTGCTCTTCCAGAGAACCTGGGTTTGGTCCCCAGCACCATACATGGCTCAAGGGTACCAGTAACTCCAGTTCCAGAGGACCTAACACCCTCTTTTGGCCTCTGTAGCATGCACAGAGTGCGCAAAAACTCACACAGACACACAGATGCACATAAATAAAAACAAATGAATATTTTTGTAAGTAAACATTAAAGCTAGGCTTGGGAGCCAGGTGCGGTAGTGTATGCCTTTATTCCTAACACTCGGGATGCAGAGGCAGGTAGATTTCTAAATTTGAGGCCAGCCTGGTCTACAGAGTGAGTTCCAGTACATCCAGGGCTACACAGAGAAACCCTGTCTCGAAAATGACAACAACAACAACAACAAAAAAAACAGAAACAAAATTTAAAAAAAAATCTAAGTTTGTTAGCACATGCCCATAATCTCAGCACTTGGGAAGAGGAAGCAAGTTTGATTCAAGACTGAGTTACACAAAGAAAACCCTGTCTCAGAACAAGTCAAGAATGGTGGCAAACACCATTACTGTCAGTGCTCAGGAAGCTGAGGTTACAGAGTAATAAACCTTTCTCAAAAAACCAAATCTAGATGGCTCAGTGGTTAATGGTGCTTGCCACCAAGCCTGATGGCATGAATTTGAACCTCAGAACATACACGATGGTAGGAGAGGCTCCCACAAATTGTCCTCTAACTTCCACACATGTATTCTGGCTTATGTGTGTGCACACAGACATATGAACACACAAATACCACACATGTATGCACACATGTACACATGACGACACCACACACACACACACACACACACACACACACACACACACACACTAAAAACAACAACAATGAGAAAGAGAATGAACCCAGAAGATGTTGATGCCAAGATCACGCCAGAAGATTCAGGATGGCTTTGTGGCTTTGTCTTGGACCGGCAGGTGATGGCCACCAACACTGAGACTGTAAAAGGTGGCCGTGGCTCCAAAGTGAGAAGGTAGTTATCAGGAAGAAACACCAATTTCCTCTTAACCGTCTCCAACATCTTTTTCAGGGACACCTCGGGGCAGGGGAGATTTTGTACCATATTCCGCTCATACTCCAGAGGTGCACAGGTAAACAGCACTCCAACCTGGGAGCAAGTTGATTTTGAAGAATAACTTTACAAGTTTTTACTTAGCAATCTCCTTTATGGCTAACAGGAGGGTGAGGCGATTACGCATGTATGATGTGGGTATGATCATACACTGTAACCTGGTGGCTTGTGTTTTTTCAGCGTCCTGGATGGTGTGTGTGGGCATGCATTCTCATGAGTGCCTGCATGTGTGTGTGTGTGTGTGTGTGTGTGTGTGTGTGTGTGTGTGCAAGCATGTGCACATATGTACTTGAGCTTCTTCTACATGTGTAAGCATGTCCATGCATCCGCTCTATGGGGAGGGAGTCTTGCTCTGCTTTAGGTGGCAATGTCTCTACATCCTGTGCCCCAGAGCAGCGTGTGGATGAGTTCCAGCCTCCAGCTCACTTTGATAGTTGAGCATCCATCAGTGAGCGCACAAAACACCATTGGAAACAATAATGTAATACCTATAAAAAACGGTTAAATCAAAATTGCATGCTTTTGTTGAAGTAACCAGGAACCAGGCATAGTGGTGGGAGACTTTAACCCCAGTACTTGGGAGACAAAGGCAGATGGATCTCAATGAGTTCCAGGCCAGCCTCATCTCACTGTCTCTGATTTTTTTTTTAATAGTTTTTCGAGACAGGGTTTCTCTGTATAGCCCTGGCTGTCCTGGAACTCACTTTGTAGACCAGGCTGGCCTCGAACTCAGAAATCCACCTGCCTCTGCTTCCCGAGTGCTGGGATTAAAGGCGTGTGCCACCACGCCCGGCTTTCTTTGATTTTTAGAAATAATGATTGGTTAGTTATGTCTCTGCAAGTCTCTGGACCAAGCTTGCTGCTGTGTCCTTCTGTATGCTGACCTTTGTGACTTCTCCCCCAGGGTGTGATCCTAGTCTATGACATTGCCAACCGATGGTCCTTTGATGGCATTAATCGATGGATTAAGGAGATTGATGAGGTATGATACATGATATTGGCTAGGAATTGGCCCAAGTGGCTGTTGGCCAGAGGTTCAGCAATAGGGAGAATGCTTCACCTCACGGATAAACCCAGCAACATGACCAAAGGACCTTATGGCTAGGGAAGCTGGGCTCTGCTGTGCCCTTGCTCGGGTGTGTGGGTTCTTCTTGCCCCACTCCCAGTTGGTAGGATGGTAGGTGGGCAGGGATGGGACTGCTGCTTGCCCAGCAGGCTTGCCTAGTGGGAGCCTACTGGGTGAGCATCAATTAGTGGGTGAGCATCAAACCCACTGATCAGGGTCTTGTGGCTTCCCTAATAAAGGGCTACAGGTTGAGTGTTTTAAAACAACATTGATTTTCTTCAGGTTCTGGAGGATAGAAATTGGTAGGGCCTTGTTCTTCCAAAGCTCCAGGACAGTGCTCTTCCTGCCTGTCCCAGCTTCTGATAGTGGTAGCTATCTTTTTTTTTTTTTTTGGTTTTTCGAGACAGGGTTTCTCTGTGTAGCTCTGGCTGTCCTGGAACTCACTTTGTAGACCAGGCTGGCCTCGAACTCAGAAATCCGCCTGCCTCTGCCTCCCAAGTGCTGGGATTAAAGGTGTGCGCCACCACGCCCAGCTAGTGGTAGCTATCTTTGACAGTCACTTCATCCTATGCCATCATCGTAATGTGGCATTTCCCTGTGTCCCCTCTGTGTTCTCTCCTCTCCTTATGAAGACACCAGTCATTAGAATAATCCCCCCTCCAATTCAATAAGACTTCATCTTAAGTTATTACATTACACAAAGACCTTATTTTCTAATAAAGTACTGTTCTGAGGTTCTGGAGAACATGAATTTGCGGGGCCATACCACTTAACCATTTTCCTTGTCTTTCTCATGCTCTAGCATGCCCCTGGGGTTCCTAAAATCTTGGTGGGAAACCGGCTGCACCTGGCATTCAAGCGTCAGGTGCCCACTGAACAGGCCCAGGCCTACGCCGAGCGCCTGGGTGTGACCTTCTTTGAGGTTAGCCCTCTGTGCAACTTCAACATTACAGAGTCCTTCACAGAGCTGGCTAGGATCGTGCTGCTGCGGCATGGGATGGACCGTCTCTGGAGGCCGAGCAAGGGTATGTTAGGAGGGCCAGTCTAAGTCTCCTTTAGCTCCATCAGATGTGAAGTGGCTCTATAGCTCCCTGCATAATTGTCTGCCTCCTAGGACCTGTCTCAAGGTTTCTGTGGCCATTCTCAGAAATCAAATGCATTTAGGGGTTATGAGATGGCTCAGGGGTAAGGGTACTTGCTGTCAAACTCTCAACCTGAGTCTGATCTCTGAAACCATGGAGGGCTTTGGATCTCCACAGGTAGGGTTATAACACATGCGTGAGTGAGTATGTGTGTGAGTGACTGTGTATGTGTATGCACTAGATAAATGTTAATCTTAAAAATCAAATATATTTGAAGGGAATAGTTATTACAGCTTTGGAAGAAAGCTCACGATGGGATTTTTCTGTGGTCTGTACATGGGCAGAGGTGGAAGCAGAACAGGGTCTGCTACAGTCATCAGTGACACAGCCACTCTGCTTGAGGTTCCTAGTTCCTGGAGGGAGGCGATCAGATGTGGGGCTTCTTCCCCTTGTAGCTATCCCTAATCATAGAAAACATAAGGTAATCAGTTCTCTTTTCTTTTCCCAAGTACTGAGTTTGCAAGAGCTCTGCTGCCGCGCTGTGGTGTCCTGCACGCCTGGGCACCTGGTAGACAAGCTCCCCCTCCCTGTCGCCTTAAGAAGCCACCTTAAGTCTTTCTCGATGGCCAGTGGCCTGAACACCAGGATGATGCATGGCCGATCCTATTCCCTCACTGCCAACTCCAGCCATAAAAGGAACAGCTTCCGGAAAATCAGGACCATCCGTCCACCCCAGAGCCCGCCCAGGAACTGTTCCAGGAACAGCTGCAAAATTTCTTAGAGGCTGGAATTGGTGGCAGTGGCCTGTAATCTCAGCTACTCAAGAGGCTGAGGCAGGAGGATCACAAGCTCAGGGCCCATCTGAGCTATAGAGTAAGTTCAAGGCCAGCGTGGGCAATTTTGAGACTCTGCCTCAAAATTAAAAAGTGAGCTGGCTCTCTGGAAGAGTCTGGAGACAGAGACCTTTCCAGACTCAAGGAACACGTTCTCCATTTATTAACGGTAACAATGCTGCTTCCTTTGGAATGCCACTGCCACTGACGTGGTAGGAATGCCCAGTGCGCTGTGATTGACACTTTTGTGTGGATGTGCATGAAGCTCTTGTTCTAGACTTGTGTGTGCAAAGGGATAAAATTAGTATTCTGCTCTACTCTTGATAATATGAAATTATGGATGTGACTTTTTATCATGATTGTTGTGCAACTTTTTCTGTAACTGCTTTTATATGGCTGATAAAATGTGTGCAGTGAATACATGCTCAAGGAACTTTCAGAAGCAATGATAATCAGATAATCTAGCATTAGTGATACTACAAGAGGGGCCTTTTGTAAACATTTTAATGTCAAAGCCCTGACTTATAAGAAACGCTGCAGTTTCACAGACTGTGTACAGCAGGTCTGTCCCATTTGGGTAGGATGTGGATTTGATAAAGTTTTTGCTATGTTGTTTTACTACATTTTGAGATTAATAAGTAATCTATATTCATATTTTTCTGTAAACCTACATATTTTGTACAAAGTATCCTACAAGTTCTGAAACTATGGGAAGAAAATGCCAAAGATATCTCCAATTATGTTGAACACAGCCAGCATTGTTTCAACAGATTAGCAAGGAGAAAGGTATTTCAGTAAAGGAGATGTAAAAAACAGTTATTTAAGGATTATGTTTCTCAATAAAGTGGATACTTGCTCTTCTCTTGACAGAGTCATGGTGTCTCTTTCTAGACCCAGGTACAGCGCAGCTCTTTTCTGCACTTGTCTCCTTGCCTGCTTCAGGATGTTTACCCCAAAGCTTAGTTTTGTCCTATGTCATCTTTGGAAAGAATTTCTTCTCAGAGAAGAAATGCAGAGAAAACAAGTAGTGCTGTATGTCATGGCGAATGCCTAGTATCCCGGTTCTTGGGAGCTTGAAACCAATATTGCTGTGATACTTTGACCAACTTGGAGCTACATCATGAGTTCCAGGGTTAGAGAATGAGACCTTGTCTCAACAAGATAAAGTGGAAGTACTGAAAGAAACACTCTCATGTGGCTCCTGGTAAGTGTCAGAGGTTTGTTAGAGCTCTGGTCAAGCATTTCCTAGAGATGAAGCCCTTGTCACTCTTTGCCAACAAAAAACCAAAAAAGTAGAAAAACAAAAACAAAACCACCACAACATTCTGGCGTTATAAAGGCTCAAGTACAAACAAACAAACAAACAAACAAACAAACCGAAAGGACGGTCCCTTAAGTGGTATCCCCTCCCCTCTTCAGTGCTGATGGGATGAATGGTGGGCTGTGTGGGACTAAGCCAGGCCAGGCGGGTCCTTCTGTTTAAGCTTCTTTTTTTGTTTTTTTTTTTTTGTTTTTTTGTTTTTTTCGAGACAGGGTTTCTCTGTATAGTTCTAGCTGTCCTGGAACTCGCTTTTGTAGACCAGGCTGGCCTCGAACTCAGAAATCCACCTGCCTCTGCCTCCCGAGTGCTGGGATTAAAGGCGTGCGCCACTTCGCCCGGCTCTGTTTAAGCTTCTTGAATCCTTTCTAAGATGCTACAAGTCTTCTCGGGGGGGGGGGGGGGGGGGGGGGGGATGGTAAAAAGGGAAGGGGAGAAGCCAGTGAGGAGAACCGGAGGTTGTGTCCTATTATGTCTCTTGGGAAATTTGTGTCTGTGGGAGGACCTGTCAGATGGTTGGGAAAGCTCGGTAAGAAATAGGGATAGTCTGCCTGTGTTTGTCTCTTGGGGAAAGTGTGTCCGTTGGAAAATGCAGGTACCATTACACGGAGGCTGCTTCTGGTCGAACACGATGTGTACCGTGGGAACGCGGTGATGGTTTCAGGAGATTGTGTGTTGTGGACAGGATCGTTGGCGAAGTCTCTTCTCTGCCCTGTCCTCGGTCCCACCAGTCCTGCCCTGCTTGTGTGAGTGCCGGGACACCCAGCTCCCTCTGTAGCTTCCCCTCTGCTCCGTCCTGCCCCGCCCCTTACGGACGCGCCCGGCGAGCCCTCACCACCTACTTCCCGCCACCTACTTCCGGGGATTGGACGCTTCTGGCGCTCGGCGCTTGCTGGTTGCGCGCACGCGCGCCCACAGGTCCGCGCGCACTGACGACGCAGCACTGACGACACACGCAAGACGCAAGTCCCCAGGACCCTGGCTTCCGGCCGCGGCGGCCCTAGCGCCGCGCGACCGGAGAGATCGCCTGGTTTCGAGCGATATGCAGTGCTGAGGAGCGACAGACCCTACGACGGCGCCATGAACCTCCTGCCGTGTAACCCCCACGGCAACGGGCTGCTGTACGCCGGCTTCAACCAGGACCACGGTGAGACCCAGGGCCCAGTTCCGTGGCAACACCCCAGCCCTTCCGGGAGACCCCGACCCGACGCTGCCGCGAACGCAGGGCCCCGGAGCTGTCGCGAGTGTCTCCCGGACCCTAACCGGAGACTCGGTTGCGCCCTGAGATCTCAGACTCCGGCCGCTCTTTCAGGAAATCTCCGAACCGCTCTGCAGGGAGACACCCCCCCCACCCCCCGTCCAGCCCGGGCACCCATGGTGGGGAGAACCATTCACCCCACCCCACCCCACCCCACTGCGCGCCGCCGCCGCCCGGGTCGGCGGGCAGTGCCACATTTTTACCGGGTACCTAAGAACCCTCAGGCTTACCGCTGGGCATCAGGGTCTCAAGCGCTTACGTTGCCAGCGGGTGGCGTAGCGGGACCTGCCCGTCGCGGGGCGGCAGTTTGTCGTGGTTCTTGTGGCTGGCACCTTCGTGAAGTGTAGGTTCTTCGCCTTGTTGCGTGTCTTAGCAGTACACCTCGCCCTCCCCTCTAGTGTTTTCTTCTGTTCGGTAGAATGAAAGGACTTGCGTTTCCGTGACTGCCTCTTGCTTCTTGAGTTTGGGGTCTTGGAGAAGGTATTCTTCCTTCCAAGATGTGAGCGGGAACCCCTCTTGCTGGGGATTGTATCCCCGCCTCAGATGTCAAATTCCCGCCTTTTATTTTATTGCTTTTTCCGAGACGGTTTTTCTGCATAACCCTCACTGTCCTGGAACTCTGTCTCTGCCTCCCGGGGTGCTGAGATTAAAGGAGTGTGCCACCATGCCAGCTAACTTCCCTTTTCTAAATCTCAAGGGAAAAGGGTAAAGGCTGATACTCTGGGCTTCTAAGAATTATAACATTTTAGCTTTCCATAAGTAAAATTTCAAGGTGCTGTAGCAAATGTATGACTTACTGTCTTGAAAAGTGAACTTAACTTGATTTTTGTTATTGTTGGGACTGAATTTTGCTCTCCTGTTCAAGCTTATCTTGAGCTGTGCTCCAGGAATCTTCCCTTCACAGTCCCTGGAGCAAGTGGGATTACATGCTGACTCTATTGCCCCTGGCTAAGAAGATGAGTTGTTTTGATTTTTATGTTAATTTTTATTTTTGAGACAATTAGCACTGTAAATCTCTTGGCTGTCCTGGAACTCCCTAAACCTCTTTAGAAATGTTCACCACCCAGCTGTTTTGATTTTTGAGGTGGGGGTCTTACTATTGCAGACTATAGTTGGCCTTAAGTAGATGTGCTGTTGTGTATTCTATCTGTATATATTCTCATGGAGTTCATGTGCTGGGCATATGAAGAAGTTTGAGGGATGCATTGAATATAATCAAAACCTGTAGGATAGCTATAAGCTATAACATTTCCAAGGTAAACCAAGGTAAGAGGTAGAGAATGTGTATAGCCTGTTACAAGTGTGGAAAGCCTTCCTTTAGATCGGATGGAGACAGGCAAAAGTATTATTGTCCTATGAAGGCACAGACAGTTCTGGGAAGAGAGCAGTTAGATTTAGTATGGTAGCCTTGAGCAGTATGGGATTCCTGGCCTGGTGATTGCAGTGTTAGGGTTGGTCCAGTTGTGGGGACTGAAGAAGCAACCACATGAAGCCTCAGCATGTGAGGGCTGAGATGCTCATGGACATCATCTCACTCAACATTCTGAATTTTCAAGAGCAGGAGAAGATGAGGAATTTGAATGAATTTTGATAGTCAAACTTTTTACAGAATTAATAGTTATGCAATTCCTTAAAAGCTTAGCTTTTAATCCAGGTGTGGTGGCACACACCTTTAGTCCTAGCATGTGGGGAGGCAGATCTCTTTTGAGTTTGAAACTAGCCATGTCTACAGAATAAGTTCCAAGACAGCCAGAGCTACACAGAGAAATCCTGTTTCCAAAGAGAGAGAGAGAGAGAAAGAGACAGACAGACAGAGAAAAAGAAAATAGCTCTTGAGCTAGCAAATTGTCTAAGTTACTTTTCTGTTGTGATGAGACACCATGACCAAGTCTACTTATACAGGAGTTCATTGTGAACTTAGAGTTTCAGAGGGTTAGGGTCAATGACCGTGATGTCAGTGGGGAAGCAGGCATGTCACTGCAGCAGTAACTGAGAGCTTACCCCTGTTCCACAAGCAAGAAACTGAGACTGGGAATGGTGTGAACTTTTTGGAACCTCAAAGCATGCTCCGAGTGACACACCTTTTCTTTCTTTCTTTTTTTTTTTTTTGTGTGTGTGTGTGTGTTGTTGTTTGTTTGTTTTTCGAGACAGGGTTTCTCTGTATAGCCCTGGCTGTCCTGGAACTCACTCTGTAGACCAGGCTGGCCTTGAACTCAGAAATCGTCCTGCCTCTCCCCCCCCCACCCCCCAAACTGGGATTAAAGGTGTGCACCACCACGCCCGGCAACATGCATTTTCTTTTTTTTTTTTGGTTTTTCGAGATAGGGTTTCTCTGTATAGCCCTGGCTGTCCTGGAACTAACTCTGTAGACCGAACGCAGAAATCCGCCTGCCTCTGCCTCCCGAGTGCTGGTATTAAAGGCGTGCTCCACCACACCCGGCCAACATGCCTTTTCTAACAGGGCCCTATCTCTAAATCTTTCCCAAATAGTTTCATCAACTAGACAACAGGTATTCAAAACAATGAGCTGATAGGAACCATTCTAACTCAGACTTTCACAGGAATGTAGCCCAGTTTATGGAGTGTATGCCTAGCTTTCATGAGGTCATATAGGTTTGGACTCTAGTATTTCCCTTAACTGGGAGTGGTGATATAGTCCTGTAATCTCAGCATTGGGGAAGTGGAGGCAAGAGGATCTGGAGTTCAAGGTCTTCGTGGACTAGAGAAGCCCTGTTTCAAGGAGACATAGACTGTAATGCAGTTTCTGGCTGCAGTTAAGCCTTATAGTATGAACTCAACATCGAACAGTTGAGTCAGTCAGAATTTGGTTTTGTATATACTGATTTCTAGATTTGATTGTTTTTGTTTTTTGAGACAGGGTTTCTCTGTAGCTCTGGCTGTCCTAGAACTCAATCTGTAGACCAGGATCTCCTCAAACTTACAAAGATCCTCCTGCCTCTGCCTTCCAAGTGCTAGGATTAAAGGCATGTGCCACCACTGACTGGCTGCCATTGGTGTTTTAAACACCTGTTACAAAATTGAGTTTAGAAATCTCTTTGTGTGTGCGCGCGTGTGCTTATATATGATAATGTATGTATAGGTACATATGCAAACACGTTAAGGCCAGAGGTGGGCAGTGGGTGTCTTCCTTTACCACTTGATCTCTTTATACAGGATCTCACTATACCTGAAACTTGCCTTTCAGTTAATCTGGCTAGTGAGTTTCTGAGGCTTCTGGGATGCACTTATCTCTGCCCTCAATGATGGGGTTTTAGGTACATGGGACTGTGTTGGTTTTAATGTCGGTGCAGGGGATATGAGCTCAGTGTCTCATGCCTGCTCAGAAGCACTCTTACTATTGATAACTCTCTAACCTCACAGATCACTGTTAAGTCCTTTGAAAGGACTGGAGAGGACTTAGTTGTTCAGGGCACTTGCTGCTCTTTCAGAGAATGGGATGGGTTCCCAGCACTGTGTTGGGTAGTTTACAACCCTCTGAGACTCCCCTTCCAGGGGATCTCATGCCCTCATCCAGCTGCTCCAGGCACTGTATGCACATTATGTACATACAGACAGACACACAGACACATTAAAACTTTTTTTTTTTTGCCTATATATATATATATATATATATATATTTTTTTTTTTTTTTGGTTTTTCGAGACAGGGTTTCTCTGTCTAGCCCTGGCTGTCCTGGAACTCACTTTGTAGACCAGGCTGGCCTCGAACTCAGAAATCTGCCTGCCTCTGCTTCCCGAGTACTGGGATTAAAGGCGTGCGCCACCACGCTCGGCGCCTATATAATTTTAAATTGTTGAAATTACTTTACCTTTGAGGTACCTCTCCAGACTCATTTTTGGGTTTTGTTTTTGTATTTTCAATGAGGATTTTTGTTTAGGTTTGGTTTTTTGAATTGGTTAGTTTGGTGGTAAATTGTTTTCACCAATGTATAATGTTTCTTTGTCAGGATATGTCACAGTTAGCTGTTTTACCATTGGTGGGGGTACCCTCCCCTATGAATATAGTGGTGTCCCTGCAGCACTTACTAGACAGTGTGTTTTGGTGAGCGTGTGTTCAGTGTCTGAGGTGCTTGTTGTATTCCTTCCTTTTTGCCTTCCACCGAGGAGTTCTCAGTTTCACACCCCAGTGTGCTTTATGTGTCTATGATTTTGACTGCTGTGTAGTGGGACTTACTGTGCTGTTGTGTTTGTTTGTTTGTTTGTTTTCTTGGTTTTGTATATTACTGGACATCTAGATGTCCACATTCTCTTCTGTTCTCACATTCTCCTGTTTTCTTTCTCATCTTCCTGGATTACATGACCCAGTAACATAAAGAGGATATTATAAGCTAGCACAATTTGATAACCTAGCACTTGAGAGTTTCAGATTCTGGGCCAGATAAATTACATTTTAGAGCGCAAGAGTTGATTTAAGAATTAGTCTCCAGTTCACAACTAACTGTCAAAGTCTTTGGATATCTATCTGTTGTTTTATGTGACTGGAAATTCAAAAATCTGGCTGTAGAGTTGAGGAGATGGAGCAGAGCCTTTGTGTTCCTTTAAACCTGTTATACAGCTGCTGTAGGAACCAAGCTTTGTAAATATCTAACTGGAACAAAACGAAAAATGCAGGATTTGGTTTTTCTTCTCTTAGCCAAAACTTGTTATGAACAGAAGTTGGGCATTGTGTTTGAAGTAATTAATGTAGGTTTATGTCGCTATGATCATAACCATCATATCATCTTGAAAGCTGGGTGATTCTTTTAGTTCCTAGCAATGCCTTTTCTTTGGACCTTGACGGTCTGAGTATGTGATTGGGGACAGTGACTGGGATGTCTAAGTCAGTCACTGCTTGTGACCAGGACAGGAATTTGAGGAGTCTGAGCCATTCATGGGATGAGTTGGATGTGCTTTTCCCATTTGGAAGAGTGGGAACTTATACAATCTGGGTATAGATGTGAAGAGGTGGAGCAGAGCCGGCAGAAGGACGCCTCAGATGGACGGCCTTTCCATCCTTTAACTCAAGAGTGAAGTCACGGGAGGGACTTCATGACTGCCTTCCAGGAGATCACTCTGGAGGTGGGGAAGAGCAGCCTTGTGTCTCCTTCCACAGTTTAGAGTCCATGACCCCTGTGCTGTCTCCCAGCATACTGCATGTCCCTAACCAAGCTGTGTCCACACTGACCAGGACTGTGCATTTATTGTGAACCTCCCTCCATACATGAACTTTGTCACTGCCTCTTCAGGACCCCTTATACTTGACATAATTCTCAAGCACTATGTTGGACCGAAAAGGGGAGTCTGGTGAGAGTCTGTCATTAGTGAGAAGTAGGCAGTATGTATTCCCAGTGTGTAAGCAGAACCTGTGGGAGGGGCTTCCCTAGAGCCCTTTTGCTGGCAGCAGTGTGGGGATTGACATGTTCTTTCATATTTCTTGCTTTAGGGTGTTTTGCATGTGGAATGGAAAATGGATTCCGAGTCTATAATACCGATCCACTCAAAGAAAAAGAGAAACAAGGTAAGGGAATGGTGGTCATCTCCTGGGTTCTCTGTATTAGCCCTCAATCTAGAAAGAGGGCCTTAACTGAGGAGGAAGGAAGGCTTGGCACTTTGTAAACTGGGGCAGAACTGTGGGCCTTTACAGGAGTTTTGCTTGCTGGCTGTATTAGGAGACAAGTGTGACCAGCCTGCATTCTTTAGTACATTTTCATGTTTTTCCTCTTTAACATCTTCAGCCCCTGCTACCTCTGCGTGGAAGAATGTGATGTATTTAATGCAGGGCACTTTCTTGCTTCTCTTGCCGAATGTAAAACTATAGGAAAGTCAGATCATGGGTTTCATTGCGGTGTCTGGGACTCCTGAGCTCCAGTTAAAATGTCCAGTACTTACGAAGCATTACTAGCTGGATATAATCGCACATATCTGTAACCCTGGCATTCTGATCTTAGCACATAGGAAGCTGAAGTAGGATTTTGAGTTCAAGGCCAAAGAGTGCTTCATAACAAAACAGTCTGAAAAAAGAAAATTTTTCTACACAGAGACAACCTGTCTCAAAAAAGGAAACAAAAAAGGTGTTTTGCCTGCAGGTATATATGTCTGTGTATGTCCTGCTTGCTGGTGCCCAGGAGGCCAGGAGGGTGTTAGTTCCCCTGAACTGGAACTAGACAGTTGTGAGCCACGTGTGTGCTAGGGATTAACCCTGGGTCCTTGGGAAGGGCAGCCATCTTATCAGTTAACCTGTGTAACCTCCTTAACCTGTGTTTTCATAAAATAAAAAAAATTTGAAACTGGAATCAAAAATTGTGTGTGTAAGTAAAATAATTGTGCTTTTCAATTTTATGGTTAGTATTTACAAGTTTTTTGGTGTAGTTTCACTTATTTTCCTTTAACACTTGGCAGTTTCTGGTTCTCGCCTGTTGGGATAGTGAAACACTCATAATAAGTGAATGATTTTTAGATAAGCTGTTGAAAGTGAACAGAAACAATCCCTTTCTCCCCACAGTTGGACTTTAATATTTCTAATTCCAAAACTATTTTAACTCTGTAAAAGCTGAGGTGGGACATATCTGTAATCCCAGCACCCTGAAGGCAGAAGCAGGCAGGTCTCTTAGAGAGTTTGAGGCCAGCCTGTTACATAGTGAATTGCAGGCCAGGCAAGGATATGTAGTGAAACCCTGAAGTGGAAACTTAAGGTTCTTTGTAAAGTCAGTTGTGTTGGATGCTGCTCTGCTGGGGCAAACACATTAAGGAATGTTTTCCTGAAGCTGATACAGGTGAAAGGCCAGTGATGAGGGTTCTTCTCTAACAACATGGATGTTTCGGTCTGCCTTACATTGCCTAGTTGTGCTCCATTTGTCAGGACACTAGAGAGAAACGCACCAAAAAACTTGTGGTGGTGTACTGCAGTTTCTTCTGTGGACTCAGGTTGATTGTCAGTGATGTCAGCTGAGATAGACACACGTGCTGAGACAAGACCTGTGGAGGCCTTTTGATGTTTGGGGGGATATAGATAGGATTCCATGGACAGTGGAAGAAGCTGAGCCAGGCTTGCTTATAGAGCTAGCTACACAATGCTTGGTCTCAAGTGCTCACTGATCTTTGCTTCACTGAGAGAGGCACAGCTGAGAACTTTTCTTAGTGTTCCTGTTGGCTCTGGTCCCTCATGCTCACTTGTGCCAAGGCTGAGGCCTGGCTGTCTCTGCTAGGTAGTGCCACAGCTGCCGATTTGTGTTTGCTATCCCGACTCCACCAAATTGAGCTGTGCAGCTGCTGACTCCTGTGAACTGAACTGTTGATTTCCTGACAATACAGATAGGATTTGCTCCAAAGATCCCTGTCTCAAAAATATGCAAATAAAAAAAACCCACTGCTGGGCTTTGCTCTTCCAAAGGTCCTGAGTTCAATTTCCAGCAACCACATGGTGGCCCACAACCATCTGTAATGGGAATCTTCTGGTGTGTCTGCAGACAGCTGCAGTGTACTCATATAAATTAAATAAATTAAATAAATCATTTTTTAAGGACCCACTGACAACTAAAGGCTTATGATCCCAAGGCACAGTCCATTGAGTGAAGCCAAGGCAGAAAGTCAAGTAGGGCAGCAAGCTAGAGGCAGGAGCTGATGCAGAGGCTAGGTGCTGCAGACTGGCTTGCTCTCCATGGCTTGCTCAGCTTTCTTTCTTTCTTTTTTTTTTTTTTTTTTGGTTTTTCGAGACAGGGTTTCTCTGTATAGCCCTGGCTGTCCTGGAACTCACTCTGTAGACCAGGCTGGCCTCGAACTCAGAAATCCAACTGCCTCTGCCTCCCGAGTGCTGGGATCAAAGGCGTGCGCCACCACGCCCGGCTCTCAGCTTGCTTTCTTATAGAACCCAGGAGTGGCACCACCCTCGGGCTGGACCTGGACCCCTCTTCCCCTCTCACCAACCACTAATTAAGAAAATGACCTACAGGCTGACCTACAGCCCAATCTTATGGAGTTATTTTCGCTATTGGGGTGTCCACCTCTCAGGTGACTCTAGCTTCTGTCAAGTTGACATAAAACTAGCTACATAGACACCAGAACTAAAAATGAGATCAGTTTGATCCAGCAGTAATGCCACTGTCGTGTGGTGGTGCATTCACACACTACTGTTTCCTTTTTATATGTGTGTATGTATGTAACATGTGTGTTTGGTGCTTTTAAGGGCCAGAGGAGGGTATTGGAGACCCTGCAACTGGAGTTATAGATGGTTGTAAACTGCAACATGCCTGTTTGGGATCAAATGTGGGTTCTCTGAAAGCGCAGCCAGTGCTCTTGTCTGCTGTGCCATCTCTTCAGCTACAGTGCTTTGGGGGCTCATCTGCCTTTAATTCTTGTAACTGCTTTATTTCAATGAGTGGCTCACTCTCCTGAATAGTGATGAGGAAGTTGTGCACTGGTACAGTACCATCCTCTATCTGAGCCCTGTGTTGTCTCGCAGTGTAACTCTTTCCTAGTAAGGGGCCTGTGAGACGGGCTCTCAGATGAGCAGCCGCCTCTTTCAAGGGACCCACTGCACACATGGGAAGGGTCAAGAGAAGCCACTTTTGAAAATCCCAACTCTTCTAGTTGGGAACAATACTTTCCAGGCTTTATTTAGTCCTGTGTCTTCTGATTACGCTCTGCTTAGCCAGCTGAGCAAGATGGCTAATTCAGGAAGGCTGAGAAGAGCAGGGAAGGGCTGCCTGGAGTTAATTAAATTAACAGATCCTGTGTTGGTCCCACTGTAATACTGTAGGATCACATTGGCACTGAAGACATTCAAAAAAGACACCTAAGGGCCGGGCGTGGTGGCGCACGCCTTTGATCCCAGCACTCGGGAGGCAGAGGCAGGCGGATTCGAGGCCAGCCTAGTCTACAGAGTAAGTTCCCGGACAGCCAGGGATACACAGAGAAACCCTGTCTCGGAAAAAAAAAAAAAAAAAAAAAAAAAGACACCTAAGAATGATACATATGAAGTACTGCATCCATTAGTTGTAGAACTATAAACAGTGTAAAATAATTCTTTGTTCAGAAACACAATTCTTGCTAAGTGTGGTAGCACATGCCTTTAATCATAGCACTCAGGGCTAGAGGCAGAGACAGGCAGATCTCTGGACAAACCTAGTCTACAAAGTGAGGTCCAAAACAGTCCGGGCTGCCACATAGAACCCCTGAAGGAAGAAGGAAGCAAGCAAGCAAGCACAGTTCTTTGTCTAGCACCATATAAAGTTGGATGGAATTGGTGTGACACATGCCTCACCTCGCTAAAGCAGTCAGAGACATGCTGCTGTCACTGTCTCTGTTTATACAGGTGAGGACTACTAATTCTGTTGTCAGGTACCTGTTGGTCTTTGGATGCTAGGGGCTGGAGATACATGTAACAGAGGCATAAAAGGCCCGACTCACTTACCTGTTAGCAGACCTTGTGCTGACCATAGTACCCAGTGCACTTGCCCTCACCTTGGGCCATAATGTCTTCATACCTTAAGATCACCAGTGTTTTAAGGGAGATACTAGAGAAGTTGGAAGTTTGGAGGCAAAGGCCATGGGCTTAGCTGGGAATGATACGAAGCGGTTCACAGCGCAGGTGCTGGTGGTTAAGTGGGCTGTAAAACAAAGCCAAGATAGTTAGGTGCTGAGTGACCTTAGTTAAAACATTAATTGCCTTGATTTGGCCCACCTTACAGTTGTGTGTGCCTGCAGTAGAAATGACAAGATTGATCTACAAGAAGTAAAAATACTTTTAGGTTGCTTGTGATGGTTTGAGATGGAGTGCAGTACATCGTAAATTCCAGGCCAGCCTGGGCTACAGTTTGAGCACCTGCTCAAAAAAATCAAAAGATAAATAAAAATGTGTCTTGTACATTTGATCACACTGTGAACCTCAAGATGGTGTTATTTGTTTAAAAAAAAACTGTTGGGGCTAGTGAGATGGCTCAGTGGGTAAGAGCACCCGACTGCTCTTCCAAAGGTGATAAGTTCAAATCCCAGCATCCACATGGTGGCTCACAACCATCCGTAACGAGATCTGGGGCCCTCTTCTGGAGTGTCTGAAGACAGCTACAGTGTACTTACATATAATAAAAAAAACAAAAAAACAAACTGTTTGTAGTTGTGGTGTGGCTTAGCTCTTAGCACATATCTTTAGTCCCAAACAATGAAGGTAAAGTTAGTTTGTAGAAGGAAGCGTCTAATTTGAAAATGATGTCTAATTGAGTGGCAGAAAAGTGACAAATCGGAGAAAGATTTGACAGACTAGGATATGCCCAGTTCTCACAAGAAGAGAAGAAAAAAGACTACTTAAGAGAGAGTAGCACAGAGAAGAAGGGAGGTAGTTTTACTGAGACAGTTGTATAGAGTTGTATAGGCTGCAGACAGAGAACGAGCTGGAGAAGAAGCCAGAAGATTAGAGCAGGTTGTAGTTTGAGGCCAAGCCAGAGCCATTCAGGAGAAGCTGAGAGAAGTCAGCTTGGAGAGGAGTTTGAGACAGAGCAGTTTGACTGACCAGCCAGCCAGAGCTCAGAAAGAGCTAGAAAAAGTAAGCTTATTCAGCAGTAATTCTGAGCTGAAAACAATCTAGACACAGATAGGATTGTACGGAGGCTAGAAGCTTCCAGGACTAGGCTTCGGTTAACAGATGGAGGCACTAAGCCTCAGAGATGACAGTTAATACAGGCAAATAAAAGATACTTTTACAGTGTTTAAAAAGAACTCCTTCCACGCTCTTAGTGAAGGAAGATCTTCCACACTTTCTGTAAGCACTCAGCTTTTGTGCATGTGAGACTGCAGTCTGGGAGCTGAGTCTGAGTCACTCTGGGTCACACTGCTCTGAAGTTCTGCACCCACCAGCAGTTCTGCATTTCATCGTTGGATGGAGTCATGCCTTACCAGATTACGCGGTATTGTTAGCACTTGAACAGGTTTATGCTGAGCAGTGCAGTAGTAAGGTTACTAGTGAGTTTAAGGTCACACAACATTAAACTTCTCTTCCCCTGGAACAGAGACTAAAGAATACCCTGGCTATATCTTGATATAGTTCTCAGATTGCTGATACTTGCTTCGTTTCTAAAACTAGTTGAACCAGCATTGAAGAGAGAGTCACTCACTCTCTGATGCCCTTGAGACAGGGTTTCTCTGTGTAGCCCTGGCTGTCCTGGAACTCACTCTGTAGACCAGGGTGGCCTCAAACTCTGCCTGCTTTTGTCTCCCAAGCGCTGTGCCACCTCTGCCTGGCTGATGAAGTCTTTAAGTAGAACATCTTATTGTTTTTATCATGGGTAAAGATTCTAAAATTTACTAAAATAGTCTTTTTTAAGTGTGCATATCAGTGTTCTAGGGATCTGTTTAACATTTTCATCTAGAAAAAGCAGAATTCTTACTTCCTCCTTCCTGGTAACTAACAAGTCTCTAACTTGGCTTCCGTAGAGGCTTCCTGTAGGCAATCCTGCAGTTGCAGCACTAGCCAGTGCCTCATTTATCACTTAGTAAAGTGCCCTCAAAGTCCCTTGTGCTGTAGCTTTGTCAAAAGACAGTTCCCGGGCTGGTGAGATGGCTCAGCAGGTAAGAGCACCCGACTGCTCTTCCAAAGGTCCTGAGTTCAAATCCCAGCAACCACATGGTGGCTTACAACCATCCGTAATGAAATCTGATGCTCTCTTCTGGAGTGTCGGAAGACAGCTACAATGTACTTACATATAATAAATAAATAAAATCTTAAAAAAAAAAAAGTTCCCTCGTGGGCCTGTCTGCTAGTGGATGTTTGAGTTGGTGTTTGGCTTTTCTGATCAGTGCTGCCGTGTTTGTGAACTTGGGCGTTCAGAGACCTTTTGGTTTCAGTTCTTGTGGCTACATACTACAAAGCAGGGTTGATGGATTCTTTTTTTTTTCTTGCTTGTTTTTTTGTTTGGTTGTTTGGTTTTTTTGTTTTTGTTTTTCGAGACAGGGTTTCTCTGTATAGCCCTGGCTGTCCTGGAACTCACTTTGTAGACCAGGTTGGCCTCGAACTCAGAAATCTACCTACCTCTGCCTCCCAAGTGCTGGGATTAAAGGCGTGCGCCACCACCGCCCGGCTGTTTGTTTGTTTAATGCAGTATCTTGATGAGTAGGCTTAAGGAAATGAGTGATGGCCTCTTGTGTTGCCAGGATAAAGGGACTATGTATGGGCTTGCTTCTTCGTTTATAGATCTTGCTGCATCTTAAAATATGAAGTTGGGAGCTGGGTATGGTGATATGTGCTTTCAGTCCCAGCACTCAGGAGGCGGAGGCAGATGGATCGCTGAGTTCTAAGGCCAGTCTGGTCTACAAAGTGAGGATCAGGATAGCTGGGACTGTGAGGTGACACCTTGTCCTTTTTTTTTTTTTTTTAGCCACCCCCACCCCCATGCACACTCCACTTTTACTGAGTTAGTTTCTCAGGGAGTTTCTGTTTAACTCTCAAGGGACTAATGGTCACACTGACAAAAGCTGAAAATCAGTTCACAGCCTACTTGGTTTTCTACTGTAGTCACCACTTCTACTCCAGATGATACTGGGTTACAAGGTGATGATTGAGAATAAATCATGCCAGGCATGGTGGCACACGCCTTTAATTCCAGCATTCAAGGTGCAGAGTTAGGCTGGTCTCAGAGTTCCAAGGATAGCCAGTGGTGTTACACAGAGAACCCTGTACTGAAAATTCAGGAGAAACTAAAATGCTAGGGTCTAGAGGAATGGCTAAGCAGTCAAGAACACTTGCTACCCTTCCAGAGGACTCAGGATCAGTTCTTGGCACTACATGGCAGCACACAACAGTCTGACTCCAGTTCCAGGGTTTCTTATGTCTTCTTCTAGCCTTTGTGGCCAGTGGGTAAACACATGGTACTCAGATACTCATGCAGGCAAAGCACCTAGACACATAAAATAATTTAAGAATGAAATACTTGCTAGGTCAGATGTGGTGATACATAGATTTAATCTTAGCTCTCAGAAGGCAGACAGCCAGATCACTAAGTTCTAAGCAAGCCTAATTTACTTGGTGAATTCCAGCCAGCCAGGGCTACTATACTGAGACTCTGTCTTGAAAACAAGTAAATAATAAGATAAGATAAGGAAATGCTGAATATTGTATTCATTTTTTTCTATTTGGTAACATTTTAACTTGTTCAATTATCTTTTTTAAAACTGTCATTTCAGAATTTTTAGAAGGAGGAGTTGGCCATGTGGAAATGTTATTTCGCTGTAACTATTTAGCTTTAGTTGGCGGTGGAAAAAAACCGAAATACCCTCCCAACAAAGGTACAGTAAGTAGTCTGTCTTTCAAAACCTCATCATGTATGTAGTGGTATCCTGAACTTTGTAGGATGTCCCGTGTCTGCAGTCATGTGAGAGCCTCTCTACTAGTCCTTTGAGGTGTTGAGAGCTAACCACTGGGAAAGAAGCTTCCAGAAAGTGTGTGGATGGATGGATGGATGGGAAAGCTGGATGTCAGCTGTTACTGAACGTGTGTGTGGGTGTGCTTCACCTGTAGACAGGTATGTTGAAAGTCAAGACTGAGGATAAAGCAAGGTTTAGGAATGGTGTTTCCCCTGCTGAAAGCTATGGACTTCATGAGATTAACTCATGATTCACAAAGAAGAAGGAGCAGAGTTGGCTGTGGGTGCATGGGTTGCAGTATTGGTGTGGATTTGTCATTGTATATGGTGGAGGAAAGTATGATTGAGAGGTGTAATTTCTCTTCTTCTTTTCACTGCAGGCATCGTGCTCTTAGTTGGGTTAACTCTAACTTTTGTTTGAAGGAGGAGATACACATAATTGATCTCTTTTAAAGGAAGAAAGCTTAAAGGGAAAGAGCCCTGGGAGGAGGGGGAAGCACAGGGAAGGTGGAAGATTGCTTGAGAAGGAAGTGGAACAGACCGTGGGGATGGTGGAGACTTGAGTGTCGATTGATGGGGTGCAGGGAGGGTGGGCTAGTGTCTGGTAGAGAAATGGAATAGCTCAGGCCTGATGTAAAAGCAATGAGAGGGATTGTGAGTCTGTGAGGCTTGTGGGTCTGTGAGGGTTGTGGGTCTGTGAGGATTGTGGGTCTGTGAGAGTAGCTCACGGGGAGTCATGCAAGCCTGGCATTCCTGAAGCTGGTCCTATTACCAAGCATCCAGAAAGAAAAGGAAGTGGACCACAGACCAAGACAGGTGACTCTGGGTCCGCTGCTAACCCTTCTTGGTGGAGCTCTGTGAATAGGGAAATTTCAGCACTCAGGTGAGGTTGACCCTGCAGTTCTGCCTTTAGAATCAGGAGCAGAGAAATGAAATAGAAAAGTCGTGTAGCTCTGAGTTGGAGATCGTGCCCCTTTCCCTTTTCTTTGTGGTACTGGAAACTGAACCTCCTGTATTCTCAACTACCCATCATTATTTTAAAGGCTTTAAAAATTACTAGTTTTTTATGCATGGAGTAGGAAGAGGGAATTTTCATGACTGGTTCCCTTTCCACCATGTGGACTCCAGGTATTGAACTCAGGTTATCAGACTTAGTGGCAATTACCGGCTGAGCCTTGCCTTTCCACCTGCCTATTCCTTTTTTTCCTTTCTCATTTTTCTCCCCTACACTTCCCCTTTCTTTATGGTGCTGGGCAGTGAACCTAGGGTCTCAAGCTAGACAACAATGTATATTCCCAGCCAGTTTTTCAAAATCTATTATGTATATGTGTTTGAGTGTACACCACATGTTTGTGGACATCAGAGAAGGCCAGAACAGAGCATTTAGATTTCCTGGAACTGGAGTTATAAGTGATAATGAGCTGCCAGACATGGGTGCTCAGAACTGAACGTGAGTCCTCTGGACAAGCAGAAAGATTCTTAACAATAAACCATCTCTTCAGCCCCTCTTTTCATATTTTGACACAGGTTTCTCTCTGGCATTTAAACACTTAGTAACTATAGTCAGGTTTGCTTTTAGCTCAATCAGGTGAAGCTGTGCTTAAGTGTGTAAGAGAGGTTGGTTTCCTAAGATCTTGGTTAAGCTTGTGCCTGTTGCATTAGGAGTGGGGCTTAAGTAGGAGAGGGTTCTCAGGGTAAGCCCCACCTAGCCAGTGGTATCCCACCATTGCCGGGTACATCTGGGTTTGCTTGACCTCATAAATCAGGTGCTATCTACAGTTCAGTCTGTGGGCTACTTGTGACACCACATGCACTCTTCTGGTGTTTCAGTGATGATCTGGGATGATCTGAAGAAGAAGACAGTCATTGAGATAGAATTCTCCACAGAGGTCAAGGCTGTCAAGTTGCGGAGAGATAGGTGGGTTTGGTGTTCCTTTTCTAAATGCAGTTTCATTTCTCTAAAAATAGATAAGAGTATATTAAAATGTCAGTAACTGTAGCTTGTAAAAGGAGTTTTCTCTTCTGTCCTGGGGAAGGCTGGAAGTCAGATTGGCTTCTGAACTCTTCAGAGGGATAGTCTGGGTGTGCATGGGGATGTCCACAGGTCTGCATATGAATAAAGCCACCACCTCAGGCATCAGGCAGGCCTTGTCAAATGCTGGGTGTTCCCATGTTGAAAGTAGAGGAGAACTTGGAAACTGGTCTTATCATTGATTCTTACCTGGTGAAAGTATACAGCAATACGGAATAGAGCTTGCCCTGTTTGCTTGTTGACCAAGAGAAAGCAGAGGTTCATTACTTGGGTTTTAATTTGATGTGATTTATGCATCATATTCTTTAGATTTCTATCAGCTGTAGAGAAGAAAAAAAATGACTTAAGTATATGCAAGTGCTGTTCCTTTGTCATTCTTAGGTTTATTAGGGAGGTGCTTAAAGGCCCAAACTAATTGACCCAAACTAATAATCTTGTATTTGAAAACTTTGTGGGTGGTATTTTGTTCTCTCTGTTTATTTTGTTGAATCAGGGTTTTACTAGGTAGCCCAAGCTGGCTTTGCTGTTCTGCCTCAGCCTCCCAAGTGTCAGGAGGGATTCAGGCATATGCCATTACTCCTGGCATAGTTTTCTTAACTGTAGCCATGTTTTAAGAGTATGCAAGGGTAGTTCTGAGACATGTCTCACCATGCTAAGCTCTCGGTGAGATATCTTGTCATGATGTTTCTGTAAGCTCAAAAGTTTCTCTGAGGCTGACCTCTGCAAGGTGATGGGCCCACTTGGCTACACACAACCCTTATGCTTTGGTCTTCTTGGCCATATTTAGAACCCATTTCCAACAGGAGTGATGATAACACATCTATAATTCCAACACTTGGGAAATAAAGGCAAGATGATAAGGAGTTCAAGGCCAGCCTCAACTGCTTGTTTTGCACTTGGCCAGTTTGATTTTTGGGCCAGTTTTTTTTTTTTTTTAATCTCAAAAAGTAAAGCAGATGGGTTAGTACATAATAATAATATACTTATAATGCCAGTGCTTAGGAATCAGAGGATTATTGCAAGTTTGAGGCTGAAGCTAGCTGAGCTACAAAGTTAGACCTTGTCAAAAACAAAAAACAAAAAACAAACCCAAACAATAAAAAGCCAAGCTCTTGTATGAGATACTTTTTGTGTTTTTGTGGGTTTTTTGTTTGTTTGTTTGTTGTTGTTTTCTGGGGTTTAGTTTGGGAACAGAAATCACAAAAAATGCTTATTTTACTTTTGAGAAGAGGAGCTCTGATTACATCTTTCTTTGCAGAATTGTGGTGGTTTTGGACTCCATGATTAAGGTGTTCACATTCACACACAATCCCCATCAGTTGCACGTCTTTGAAACCTGCTATAACCCTAAAGGTGAGAGGCTAAAGGCTCGTCTGGAGAGGACAAGTGACCATCATGGGGAGATGGGTCCATGTGGATGAAGACCTGTCCCCAGTGGGTCCTTTGTGAGCAGCTTTGGCTCTGTCCTGCTGCTAACTTTTGCTTCCCTGCCTGCCTGAGCTCCTTAGCATCCTGGGTGGGAGTTGTAAAGCCACCATCTTGCCACAGGCTGAGACGTTCTCCCCCTGCTCCTTCTTCCCCAGCAGTTTTGAGCTTTGACCTTTTCTTCCTTTCTTTGGAGTAGACTATACTTGAGTTGTGTATTCAGTTGTCATCCTCATACGGTTGTAAAAATTATGAATGTTTCTCTCTCAGCTGTGTGTGTTAGAAATGACAGTGCTCACCGCACTCATCGCTCCCTGTAGTTTTCTCTTTTTTCTCTCTTGTCTCTTCCTCCCACCCCACCCCATCCCACCTTTTTTTTTTTTTTTTTTTTTTCTTTTGAATGAAGTCTTACTAGGCTGCTCAGGCCAGTTTTGAACTTTGGGACTCAAAGTAACTACTCCAGAGTAGCTGGCACACTAGTCAGAAAGCATACATTCAACTCTCTGGATACTTTTGTTTCTTGAGACAGGGTCTCACATCTCAGACTGGCCTCAACTCACATTCCTCCTGCCTCAGCCTTCTGAGTGGTGGGATTTTTATAAATGCTGCCCTCCTCCTTGCTGAGAACCATTGTTTTTTGGTACTGTGTTGTTTTTGTTTTGTGTTACATTGCCTCCTTTTGTTTTGTTCAGTAAGAATCAAAAGTCTCTTTTGGCCTTTCCATTATTTTCCAGTGATCCATATGCCAGTACCTTTCTGCTGAAAGGTTTAAAGTTGCTAAAACTTTAAGGTTATCTTGAACTTATGTCATGTCAACCCTCTAGGCTTTACAACAAGTTTGATCTTTTAGTACTTTTATTCTTCTTCATACCTCTCCCTATCAGCCTGTGTGTTGAGGTTTTAGCTGTGTCTTTGAAGACTGTGGATGAGGTGGATATAGACAAAGAAGGCTTTTCTAGCCATGCCTTTCGAGGTGTGTCTGGGTCTCTGCATCTTGTGGTACATCTGTTTCTAGATTCTAAGTATTTAAGGGTTTTTGCTATTGCTAGTGGAGTAGTTTTTAAATATTGTAAATTTTTTGTTGTTGTTTGTTTTGTGTTGTTGTACTCTCAGTAGCTAATATTATGAAAGTCAGGCACTTGATAAATAGGTTGGGTAGTAAATTGTTCAGCAAATGTTTCCAGTTAAAAACAGGTCTCATGGGCAGCAGCTGTGTCAGCCCTGATATTCTTCCCAGTAACAATTCCTAGGTAAATCCACTCCACAGATAGTTAGGTTGTGACTGAGGATTGAGGGCAGGAAATACATCTGGGTTGTGGAAATCAGGCTTGACCATTGTCATCTCCCAACCAGTTTTCTTTGTCTCTGCATAGGCCTCTGTGTCCTGTGTCCCAACAGTAACAACTCCCTCCTTGCCTTCCCTGGCACTCACACTGGCCATGTACAGCTTGTGGACCTGGCCAGCACTGAAAAGCCACCAGTGGACATCCCCGCACATGAGGGTGTCCTGAGCTGTATCGCTCTCAACCTGCAGGGAACAAGAATTGCAACTGCGTCTGAAAAAGTAAGTGCAGGCCGTCTATGTGAGTCTAATTATGGGATGGGAACTAGGCCAGGCCTTCAGACATTGTCTGCTTTATTTCCTGTTCTTTACAAACCAGTTTGTTGTTAAAGCATGATAAAGATAGAACGAACGCTAACCTAGGTGTAGTGACACAGGTCTATAATGCCAGCCCCTGGGAGACGGAGACAGAAAGGATATTAAGTTCAAGACCACTTAGAACCTTAGTCTTGGTTGTCTGATGACACTTCAGAAGTATCTTTCACACCTGCCAAAGAATATTGATTACCTCATTGATTACCACAATCTTAAAATTTGAAGTATTGACCATTATATTAGTCACTTTTTGTTGCTGTGATAAAACACCATAAGCAAAAGCAACCCTGGAAGTGTTTCTTTTTACTTATACTTCCAGATGGGGAATCCTTAATAATTGGGGAAGCATGGCAGCAGACTGCTAGACCAGAAAGCAGAGAGAACACAGGGTAAATGAGGCTAGCCAGCGAATTTTCAAGGCTACCCCCAGTAGTACTTCCTCAAGCAAGGTTCTGTCTGCTAAAGGTTCCATAATCTCCCCAAATAGTAACAGCAGCTGGAGGCCAAGTGTTCACATATTCAAGCCTGTGGGGAAACATTGCTTATCCAAGCCCCTATAACTATGTTATCCTTATTTTGTCTAAAGTGAAAACTGATCATTTATACCTGGTTTTAGATTATGTGGTAGGGGTTGGAGGCAGCTCAGGGATAACTCAGTGAAGTTGGTCTCTTTGTACAATTGTGTGGTTTCCAGGAATTAAACTCTAGTTGCCAGGTTTGTGCTACAAGTACCTTTACCTGCTGACTATTGCACATGTCTCTGAAAATTGGCATCTTTTTACTGTGGTTTCTACTTGACAATAAGTCCAGTATCACTTTGTCTGAAATTATTATTATTTTTGTTTGTTTGTTTTGTTTTTGTTTTTGTTTTTGTTTTTCGAGACAGGGTTTCTCTGTATAGCCCTGGCTGTCCTGGAACTCACTTTGTAGACCAGGCTGGCCTTGAACTCAGAAATCCACCTGCCTCTGCCTCCCAAGTGCTGGGATTAAAGGCGTGCGCCACCACTCCCGGCTTTTACTGACATTATTAATTGGAATGTATCTATTAGTGGGTTCAGCCTACTGAGAGAACAGGTCACAGTTGTGGGCTACCTTGTCTACTTGTTTCCTGAGCTATGGCTCACAGACAGCAGTGGTCAGGGGAGAGAAAAAGCAAGTCCTGCTTCTTGTCCTGGTTACCAGGAGGCCTAGGTAGGTGTCTGTGAATGCTGCTGCTCCAAGTGAAGCTCAGGAGCTGTGGAGGGCCTGTGGCGGCCCAGACTCTGAAGTTCTTCTGCTTCAGCCTCCTGAGTTTGTGCTGGAATCACAGACTGACCAGACAAGGACAGTTTAGGGTTTTGTTTTATTTTGTTTTTGAGACAGGGTTTCTCTGTGTAGGCTTCACTTTCCTGGAACTAACTCTAGAATAGGCTGGCCTTAAACTCATAGATATCTGCCTGCCTCTGCGAGTGCTGGGATTAGAGGTGTGCACCACCACCACCTGGTGACAAGGTACAGTTTTATCTAAATTTAGAAATAGGATTTTTCAAGCTTGGGATAGAGCACGTCTGATAGAATGCTTGTCTGACATATACAGGTCCCTGACTGTGCTCTCCAGAACTGTATTAACTGTGATAGTGCATTCGCTCCTTTAGTCCCACCACTTAGCAGCAGGGGCAGATAGATCTTAAGTTCAGGGTCAGCCTGGTCTATATATAGCAAGTCTCAGGACATAGTGAGACCCTGTCTCCAAAACATAACAAGAAATAAATAGCAGAGGAGAGAGAAGAAAAATGCCAAGTCTGCAAGTTTATAAACCCCATTATTTCTCGTCACTCAGTTAAAAAAGGTTGAGGCAGTAAGATTATAAAGTTCTAGGCTAGCCTGAGCTATACAATAATAAGATGTCTTTTTTTTTTTTTTTTTTTTTTTGCTAGTGTGGTGGCACACACTTTAATCTCAGAATTTGGTGAATGAGTTGAGGTTAGTTTGGTGTACTAGTGAGTTGAAAACTGGCCGGGCAGAGCTACATAGTAATACCCTTTCTCAAAACAAGAAAACAAAACAAAACAAAGAGTGGGACATAATGATGCCCACCTGTAATTCAGTTCTTAGGAGACAGAGATGAGAAAAGCAATTCCTGACCCGTCTGCTGTGTATAAGACCCTGGGGTAAGCAAAGATGAGGGGTGGAGGGTAAGCAAAGATGAGGGGTAGAGGGTAAGCAAAGATGAGGGGTGGAGGGTAAGCAAAGATGAGGGGTGGAGGGTAAGCAAAGATGAGGGGTGGAGGGTAAGCAAAGATGAGGGGTGGAGGGTAAGCAAAGATGAGGGGTGGAGGGTAAGCAAAACTGATGTTGATGGGATGGCTCATCAGGCAAAGAAAGTTTTTCATTTCTTTTTTTCCTTAGATTCTCCATTTTCAACTTTTTAACTATTTGTGTATATATAGGTGATCTGTGCACATGAATGTGTGGAGACTACAGATGAATTTAGATGTTCTTGAGGTAACCTTGTTGTGATTGAATAGGGATGGCCCCCATAGATTCATGTGTTTCAGTGCTTGGCCATAGAGTTGGTACTATTAGGAGGTGTGGTCTCCTTGGAGTAGGCATGGCCTTGTAGGAGGAGTGTCGCTGTGTAGGCAGGCTTTGAGGGCTTCTGTGGTCAACCTCCTCAGGAGTCAGAGCTTCCTGTTTGCCTATGGAAGACAGTCCCCCTTCTGCTGCCTGCAGATCAAGATGTACAACTCTCAGCTCCATCTCCAGCCCCCTGTCTGCCTGCATGCTGCCATGTTTCCTGCCATGGTGATAATGGACTGAACCTCTGAAACTGTAAGCCAGCCCCAATTAAATGTTTTTTCTTTATAAGAGTTGTCTTGGGGGCTGGAAAGATGGCTCAGCAGTTTAAAAGAGTGCTGACTGCTCTTCCAAAGGTTATGAGTTCAAATACCAGCAACTACATGGTAGCTCACAACCATCTGTAATGAACTCTGATGCCCTCTTCTGGAGTGTCTGAAGACAGCTACAGTGTACTTATATATAATAAATAAATAGATAAGTAGATCCAAAAAATGTTTAAAAAAAAAAAAGTTGCCTTGGGCATGGTGTTTCTTCACAGCAATAAAACCCTAAGACACTTGTGGTTTTTTGTTTGTTTGGTTGGTTGGTTTTGGTTTTTCGAGTCAGGGATTCTCTGTATAGCTCTGGCTGTCCTGGAACTCACTTTGTAGACCAGGCTGGCCTCGAACTCAGAAATCCACCTGCCTCTGCCTCCCGAGTGCTGGGATTAAAGGCGTGCGCCACTACGCCGGCTCGACACTTGTGTTTTGAGATGGTTTGTTATTGGCCTGAAACTCACCAAGTAGGCTGACCAACTACTGAACACTAATGACCCCTCTGTTTCCACATCCCCGGTGTTATTGCAAATGTGTGCCATTCCTGGATTTTTAAAAATGGGTTTTAGATATCCAGTTTTGGTCTTCGTCCTCGTGCAGTCAACACTTCACTAACTATGTCCCCAGCCCCTTATTGGAGCTTGCTAGCCAGTCACTGTAGCTGAAATGATGAGCCCCAGATTTAGTGAGAGAAATCTGTCTTTAATTCTCTCAACAGTGTTTTTGCTTTTATTACTATAGGTCTTGTACATGTTTTGTTAAGTTTATTCATGAGTATCTAATGCTTTTTATGCTGTATTAAATGATATTTTACTTTTTATTTAGTTGGTTATTGCTAGAATATAGAAATACTGGTTTTTATGTTTTGACTAATGACTATGTTATATAAATTATGCTGAATTTTCATGTTAATTTTATGAACTTTTTTAATAGATAATTTTAGAATTTGTTATGTTCTGATATCTGTAAGTAAAGACAATTGATTTCTTTCCAAAAACAAACAAAAAAAATGGGGTTGAAGCTGGGCGTGGTGATGCAAGCCTTTAATCCCAGCACTTGGGAGGCAGCGGCAGGCAGATTTCTGAGTTCGAGGCCTGCCTGGTCTACAAAGTGAGTTCCAGGACAGCCAGGGCTACACAGAGAAACCCTGTCTCCAAAAAACCAAAAAAACCAAAAAAAAGGGGGGGGGGGTTTGAAGGGCTGGAGAGATGGCTCGGTGGTTAAGAGCACTGCTGTTCTTCCAGAGGACCCAGGTTCAATTCCCAGCAACCACATGGCAGCTTACAACTGCCTGTAACTCCTGTTCCAGGGATCTGACACCCTCGTATAGACAGACATGCAAGCAAAACACAGTAACTTAAAATAAAAATACTAAGGTTGAAGATAGTAGAGAAAGGTACCTAGCATTGACTTCGGGCCTCCAACTGTACACAGGGGTGTGGATAGTCACCTACTCAGTGTGACCACAAGAGTGACACAAGTCAGAATCTCAATGTGTTTTTGTTTTGTTTTGTTTTTTTTAACTCAGCAGTGCTCTGGAGATTTACCAGTGTGACTTAAATATTTTCTTTCTCAGTGATACAGATAGAACTTAGGCCTTATGCACTAGGCAAGGACTCCACCATTGAGCAGAACTCCCTGTGCCAGCTTAGGATGATGTAACTTGTATTTCCTTTCCAACTTTATAGTGATAATAAAACTACATATTCATTACAAACTTTACTTGAATTTTGGTCTTTTCCTAATTGTAATGATAGATGATCAGACAGCAGCAAGCCTCACTGAACATCCCACACTGAACTATGCTGCCGGAGTCTTTTTATTAAGGGGCAAGGGATGAGTGTGTGCTCAGGCTTTGCTGGAGCTCACTGTGTCTCTTTTGTGGGGAGCATGTTGTTTGACTTTGAGAGTCTTACTAAGTCTAACCCTGGCATGCCATGAACTTGTCTTCTGTACTGCTGTGCCTTGCTCCAGCCTTTTCATGGATACAGATAGAGATAATACTAATACAGAGATGCTCACCTATTGTTATAAAATATGCTCTGTGTAAAAGCATTTTACCAATGTCAGGCTGTTTCATTTTCTCAATTACAAACTCTTTTATATTCTATCCTGTCATTCAGTTAATCTAATATGTATATTAATTAATTAATTATGTACATATATATGTAATTAATATGTACATCTGTAATTGTAGCTCCTGGAAGCTGAGGCAGGAAAGTCAAAGTAGGAACATTCATTACCTCAGGGCCAGTTGGGACCAGCCTTGGCTCCAGTGTGAAGCTATCAAAAAACATTTTTAAAGAAATTTAGAAAGTAGAAGATAAAACAAATTAGTAACTACAAGGGTGTTGTTATTATGATTTCTCTGGAGTGGAGATTGTTGTTGTTGTCGGGGGGGGGGGGGTTATTTTTAAGACAGGAGCTCACTATATAAACTATAGGCTGGCCTTAAACTTAGAAATCTACTGGCCTCTGCTTTCCAAATATTAAAAACACTCTGTAGCACACCTGGCTTTTTTTTTTTGTTTTTTTGTTTTTGTTTTTCGAGACAGGGTTTCTCTGTAAGTTTATTTTAAACAAATACTGTTTTGACATTGGCTTCTAAAATAATGTTTTCTTCCCCAGAATTTATGTCAGCTTCATCGTGTTCACTTGGTTCTTACAGACTTATCGTTCGTTGTTAAGGCTGAGCAGTTTGGTGGGCCGGGTAGATCAAGTGAATTTCAGGGTTATTGTTTATTTAGGACACAATCTAGCAGTTTTGTCAGCTTGAGAGCAGGGGAGTTCCCTTCTAGTTCTGCACAGGGAAGCTGCTGCATTTCCAGGTGTGGGGCTGGAGATGGGCTTATTGTCATACAGGGTTGCCAGGTTATTTTCCACAAGAAATGTGACCACTCATGTTTATTCCAATTCCAGAATTGACTAAGGAGTCTTCACTTTTAATGAAACTTTTTTTTTTTTTTTTTTTTTTTTTGATTTTTCAAGACAGGGTTTCTCTGTATAGCCCTGGCTGTCCTGGAACTCACTCTGTAGACCAGGCTGGCCTCGAACTCAGAAATCCGCCTGGCTCTGCCTCCCAAGTGCTGGGATTAAAGATGTGCACCACCACACCCGGCCCTTAATGAAACTTTTTAAAAAAGTTTTGAGTTGAGTATAATTTTTTCCTCAGGGAGCTCAGTGCGTTGATATTCTGGCCTTTTATTCTGTGCTGCCTAATTTCCTGAGAGGAGGAATACTTTATTCTTGTCTGAGATGACACTGCTCCAACAAGTAGCAACAGGCCTTCGAATTAAGGAACTGGAGCAGGGATGAGTCAAGGCCTTCCTACAAGGAGATGTCTTATGATTCCTCTCTCTGTGTGCCTCTGCTGTGCCTGAGGTAGCAGACAAGAAGCTTACTGAATTTTAGGTGATGTGGGTGAGTCAAGACAGGGCTGTTGGGCTGGGCGGTGGTGGTGCACGCCTTTAATCCCAGCACTTAGGAGGCAGAGGCAGAGGCAGGCGGATTTCTGAGTTTGAGGCCAGCCTGGTCTACAGATTGAGTTCCAGGACAGCCAGGGCTATACAGAGAAACCCTGTCTGGAAACAAAACAAAAGAAAGGGCTGTTGGGGCCAGTGGGTCGTAATATAAATCATTTCAGACTAACGAAAGAGCTATAAATCGTTGATAATAAAACACTTCACTGTTTTTCAAAGGGGACCCTTATAAGAATATTTGATACTTCATCAGGGCATTTAATCCAGGAGCTACGAAGAGGATCTCAAGCAGCTAATATCTATTGGTAAGGGCTCCACTCTGGGACTAGTAACACCAGGGTGATGGCAGGGGCGTGAGGATGCTGGTGGGCTGGTGGGCTGGTGGTTCTTATCTCTTTATTAGTCACTTTACTTTGTTTTGGGAAGTGTACACAAAGACGGAACACTATGGGCTCTCCCTTTCCTGTTGCAGCATGGATATGTTTGCCACATTCTGTCCATCTCTGCCCTGTTCTGTTTGCTTTCTGTGGTATTTTGTGGTAGAGGCCTTGCTGATTTATCTGTAATTATTGTAGATTGTTGGTGTCAAGAGTGAATGCTTCGTCTGTGAGGTCCCACATTGTCTGTAGTGCTACAGCCCAACCAGGCAAGATTTCATACCATGTCTACAGCAAGAGCCTGACACCGCCCTGGCCATCCCAGGCCTGTGGGTATTGAGCCAAATTTGGGAGACTAACCTGTGTGCCCCGGCCCTTGTGTGTATGTAACACACTTGATAGCTACTTCCTCAGTGTATGCCTTTGACAGTGTATGCCTTTCTCACCTGAAACTGGCATGGACGTCATCTCAGGAAAACCCCCACACCTTTCACTGGCATATAGGCATCAGCCATTGTGCCTGTGGGGCCCTGGTAAACAGATTGTTGCCTGGACTTCTGGCTTGGATCCTGGCTTCACAACAGGTGCTTAAAGTCATGAGACCAGGGATGAGGGCTAGTGCATTGTATATGTTGAGGGCAAGAGAGTTGGATGTCTGGTCCTCTGTATCTGACCCAAGCCCTGTCTGGTTTCTCTGCAGCATCAACTTCAATCAGGACGCTTCTCTCATCTGTGTGTCCAGTGATCATGGCACTGTGCACATTTTTGCAGCTGAAGATCCAAAAAGGAATAAACAGTCTAGGTGGGTGTTAGGAGAGCTGTAGCAGGGACAGTCTAGGTGGGTGTTAGGAGAGCTGTAGCAGGGGACAGCTCCAAATCAGAGGATTACCTGGGCTTCTTAAACGGACAAATCTAATGTCAGTTAAGGTTGAAATCTATTATATCTCATTAATTTGATGTTTGTGGAGTTTGAAACTGAATTTAAATTGATCTCAGCACCCATATTACAGCTCAGAACTGTCACTCTACTGTCAGGGATCAGATGCCCTCTTCTGGCCTCTCTGGGCACTAGGCATTCATGTGTTGCACAGATAAATGTGCAGACAAAACACCCATACACATAAAATAAATTAGTTGGGAAAAAAATGGTCCTAAACTGTAAAGATTCTTTAGAATTTTCATTAGCACTCTGGAATTAAGCCAGTGACTTCTGTTTTACTATCTTTGTGAGTGTAAACCCTTTCTTTTCTTCTTGTTCTTATAGTTTGGCATCAGCCAGTTTCCTTCCAAAATACTTCAGCTCCAAGTGGAGTTTTTCCAAGTTTCAGGTTCCTTCAGGCTCGCCATGCATCTGTGCCTTTGGAACAGAGCCCAATGCAGTCATCGGTAAGTGCTCCATCTTGTTGGAGGCCTCAGCGTGTGGTCCAGGCTGCACCAACTTCCCAGATTCCCTTTCTTCCTTCTGTGACTGGGCTGGGTCCTACTTATAGCCTCCAAGTGTTCAGAACACTATTAGTACCTGCCTGCCAGGTTCCCAGGAATGCTTTGAGAGCAGATGTGGGCATTGTGAAGATGACCCAAAGACTATTTTGCAAAGTCAATCCTCATTGGATAAGCATGTGCCTTGGCTAGGTGTGGCCAGCTGTGCTCAGGTTCAAGTCTTGTTTGCTTTGATTGTGTGAGGTAACAATGTACCACTCTGGTCTCCTTTCCCAGCTATCTGTGCAGATGGCAGCTACTACAAGTTCCTGTTCAGTCCTAAGGGCGAGTGTGTCCGGGATGTTTGTGCACAGTTCCTGGAGATGACCGATGACAAGCTGTGACTGTGCCTGTGAACGCAGGTGATGCCACCACCCAGCCGCCCTGTGGACTCCTGGGGCTGGTGCCAGTGCCCCAGGCCTGTGGGTGAGGGGCTCAAGGCCCCCCTCGAGGACCTTGGTCTCGAAGCCATACGTGGTTGTCTGCCTTCCTGAGCAAGGCTTCTCATCTCATATTAAAGGATCATCATCATGGTTCTGCAGACACTCCGTGGCTCTGGGCGTCTCATGCCCTGGCTGGCCACTACCATTCAATTCACCTGTGATGCTAGCATTAGTGGCACCACCATATTCACGCCAGTAGGCTCCCTGCAGTCCCTGGGAACTATCCAAGCACGAATCAGCGGAAGCTCATAGGATGAGTGTGTCAGGGCTCAAATACTAGACAGTTCCAATGAGATAACACTATTGGCTTATCTGGTAGAGAACCCTCTGCCTCACATGAGGAGCACTGTTGAGAGCACACACTGGGGAGTTCTGACTTTGGCCATTAGAATGAGTCATATCCCAGCAGAATGCTTGTGGCACCCATTTGAGGCACAGCCCTCAGGCTGCAGGGGGGCAGGGTCTTCTGGTTTTGTTTGGGTTAAAACAGAACTTTCCCATTACCTTTAGGGAACAGAGTAACACATAGTCTTTAAAAATCAGTCCCAGAAGAAAGCATTACTTTACTTAGGGGCCTTCTCAGTGCAGTGTCCATGTGCCTCTAGCTCCCGTTGGTGTGGAGGGTACTGCCTTGGCCTGTGGCGTCTGTCCTGTCTCATCTCTCCCAGCATCCATAGGAACACACTAACATTGGGGATGGCAGGCACATCCTGGTACTGACACAGACTGGAGAGTCTGTTTCTGTACCACTTGAGGTATATGTTTAGTTTTTTTTTTACATATCTTCTAAGAAGCTCAGTTTTGCGGTTTTGATTTCGGGTTGCAAACATTTAAATTGTGCACAGCAACAGGTTCTCAGTTCTGCCAGTTCCTTTATGCTCCTGTAATCGGCTAACTGTGGATTTGATGTCAAGTATGCATGTTACCTTATGTGTATTTAATCATGAAACTTAATTTTGCACACCTGTTTGTACTGTTTTCTTTGAAATAAAAGTGACTAATTTTGTTGTACTCTATCTGTAAAGAGCAGAGCCATATGTAATGAACCCACATATTCACTCCCTCCTGTTTATGTAATGGGGTTGGGGTTCCCATACCTGCTGCAGGACAGACCTGTAGGATGTTGACCTAATAGTAGGGTATCCTGTTATGTGGGTATCTTACCAGCACAGCCACTGAAAAGAGAAACTGAGTTTGTAAGGTTTAGGGTCAGCCAGGGAGCAGGTACAAATGAAACAAATCATGAATGTTTAGGTTTGTTGTTGTTTTGGGCATCTCTGCCCTGTGCCATGCTGTGTGCACTTTGCCCTGTGCCATGCCAGTGCTGTGTGCCCTGGTTTCATAGAAGTCAACATGCTGCCCTGGTAGAAGACACTAATAGTCATCTGTGGACATTGGCTGGTGTCACTGGTTTGTGTAATATTTTTGCAATATTGGGGAGCGGGCAGTGTTTTTTCTAGCTTGTGTTCCTGAAGGTACTCTAAGAGAATCCATACAGAAGAGTGGGTCTTCCCATAATATGACTTGGTGCTTCAGAACTGGGGGGTGGGGGTGGGGAAGCAAGCAGGTGACCGCACCATCCCACATTGGGGACTCCCTCAACATCTGAAGTTGGAATCAGCTTTGACATACCTTGCAAGGGATCTTCCAGGCTCCTGCTCCTTTTGTAGGGACCATGAGTGCACATTGCTCCCTGTGGATGGCAGAGCAAGTGTGAAAGGAGATCTTAGAATTGCCTGCTCTGCAGATTTGAGCTTGTTTCTGGGTAAAGACAAAAAATGGTGGACTGCCAAGCTCTGTAGGTTTTCAGGGATCTGCAGACAGTGTTTTCAAACATCCACTGTTGCATGCGCCTTGACCCAAGAAGGGACAAAAGTGTGAAAGCTTTTTCCAGAAGCTCCCAATTGGCTACTTTCCTAGGTGTGGCTTAGTATCTGAGATCCTCTGGGACATAGATAGACCTGGTAGCAAGCTAAAATATTACTTTTTCCCTGGGACTGCCAAGTGGCTCCCCTTCATTCACCTTTCTCAGAAACCACAGGCTCGTGTGCTTGAGTAAACCTCCCCATAATGGCACTGGCCCTGGGGGTATCTTTGGTCATTCCTCCTGCCCTTTTGGCCAACATCACTGTGGGACCAAAGGTTATTGTTTAATGTTTTCTTTCTGCAGGGCAAAGGATGCCTCCAAGTGGAAGCCTGGTGGTTATAGTCATGGTCCATAATACAGTCCAAGCAGTTGCCTGTAAGAGGCATTTGATTAACGGTCACATTTTGGAACTGGTATTCTGCCAGAGTTGTTCTCTTTAAGATGGATGGAAAGTACTTAATAATTAAAAAAAAAAAAAGTAGGTTTTTGCTGTTTCTGGTTTTTCGAGGCAGGGTTTCTCTGTGTAGCCCCGGCTGTCCTGGAACTCACTCTGTCGACCAGGCTGGCTTCGAACTCAGAAATCTGCCTGCAATTTTTGCTGCTTTTTGAAAACAGGTTTTCTGTGTAATCCTTGCTGTCCTGGAACTCACTATGTAGACTAGGCTAGTTTCAAACTCAAAGAGATCTATCCTACTCAGCCTCCTTTGATTAAAGGTGTGTACCACCATGCCTGGTTACATGAAGGTCTTTCAAACTAGAGAGGAACAAACAGAAATACAATGCTGTAGAATTGCCCCATACTTTCACCACCAGAAAACACCATTTATTTTTCTGCCAGTTGTTTTTTAGGACATGAAGTTCATAAAATAACACTTTACTTTCCTGTTTATTGAAATAGGCCATATGTTAAAATGCTTTTCCTGTTTCTTTCAAGATACATATATTTATTGGTCATTGTCTCAATACTGTCACTAGTGTGGTTCATTCTGTCTAAGCATGTGGCTGCGCTATTTTCATCTCCGGTTTTTTCTTTCCTGCCTATCTGTCTCTATCGTGTGAGTGTGTGTGTGTGTGTGTGTGTGTGTATGTATTTTTTTAAATATATCGTATGAATATCTTTTTTTTAAAGATTTATTTTATTTATTATATGTAAGTACACTGTAGCTGTCTTCAGACACTCCAGAAGAGGGTGCCAGATCTCGTTACAGATGGTTGTGAGCCACCATGTGGATGCTGGGATTTGAACTTATCACCTTCGGAAGAGCAGTCGAGTGCTCTTACCCGCTGAGCCATCTCACCAGCCCGTGTGTGTGTGTGTGTGTGTGTGTGTGTGTGTGTATTTTTTTTTTTTTTTTTTTTTTTTGGTTTTTCAAGACAGGGTTTCTCTGCATAGCCCTGGCTGTCCTGGAACTCACTTTGTAGACCAGGCTGGCCTCGAACTCAGAAATCCGCCTACCTCTGCCTCCCGAGTGCTGGGATCAAAGGCATGCGCCACCACGCCCGGCTGGGTGTGTGTATTTTTGATTGAGACTTTTGCTGCTATGGCTTGGGTACCCTCAAAACTCCCTGTACAGTCCAGGCTAGCCTTCTCTGCAGTTTTCCAAATGCTGGGACTACAAGGATTTCCAACTTGTATGACACATTTTAACTTCAGGTAGGTTCATCGGTCTCTAGTTTTTTGGTTTGGTTTGTTTTGTTTGGTTTTTTTGTTTGTTTGTTTTTTGTTTTTCCAGACAGGGTTTCTCTGTGTAGCCTTGGCTATCCTGGAACTCACTCTGTAGACCAGGCTGGCCTCGAACTCAGAAATTCGCCTGCCTCTGCCTCCCGAGTGCTGGGATTAAAGGCGTGCTCCACCACGCCCGGCCAGTCTCTAGTTCTTGACTGTCTTAGGGTTTTACTGCTGTGATCAGAAACCATGACCTAGGCAACTCTTACAAGAATGGTATTTAATTGGGGCAGGCTTACAGGTTCAGAGGTTCGGTCCATTATCAAGGCAGGAGCATGGCAGCGTCTAGGCAGATGTGGGGCTGGAGGAGCTGAGAGTTCCTCTTGTTCTGAAGGCAGCTAGCAGGAAGACTGGCTTCAATGTGGTTAGGAGGAGGATCTTAAAGCTCATGCCCACATTGACACACTTCCTCTGAGTAGTGCCACTCCCTGGGGCAAGCATAATTTACTCAAGTGTTTCTTTTTATTTTGGGCTAGTGTATAGTATATCTATTAAAGCTGTAGTCTCTGTTGGCTTGTGAACACTGCAGATGGCCCACTGTGTTGGCACTCACTGTTTGAACTCACACTATGGTTGTGATGGGATCAGGTAGCATGGAAATAAACGAAGGTGCACTGAAGATTTGGAGCCTCAAGGCACATGCATGCTGGGACATTGTGCTTATAGAAATGATTACACCAGGGAGGGGGATGTGATGGGGACTGGTTCTGCAGGGGAAACCGGGAAAGGGGATACCATTTGGAATGTAAATAAATATCAAATTAAAAGAAATAATAACATCTATTTTCTTTTTTTAAAGATTTAATGTGTTTTGTGTACATGCATTTGTGTACCATGCATGCAGAGTCCAGAAGAAGGCATCTCTTCTGGCATTGGAGTTACAGGTGGCTGTTAGCCACCATGAGAGTGCCAGGAATCGAACCTCTGTCCTCTGGAAGAGCAAACTTACAAAGTAGTTTATAGAGGGTTTGAGCTCATGACTGTCATGGGGAGTGTGGCAGCAGGCATGGCACTGGAGCAGCAGCTGGGGGCTCACGTCCATATGAGAGGGACAAGGAGCTGGCGGGATGACTCGGGGCCCGCACCCAGTTATGCATCTCTTAATCTTTGCTACGCAGTTCAACATATGTAGACCAAACACTCAAATATACGAGCCAATGGGCCATTCTCATTTAAACCACAAACAGGTTAGGGTTTTTTTTTTTAAGTTTTTATTTATTATTTATATGAGTACACTGTAGCTGTCTTCAGACACACCAGAAGAAGGCATCCGATCCCATTACAGATGGTTGTGAGCCACCATGTGGTTGCTGGAAATTGAACTCAGGACCTCTGGAAGAGCAGTCACTGCTCTTAACCATTGAGCCATCTCTCCAGGCCCCAGGTTAGGTTTTTTTTTTTTTTTTTTTTTTTTTTTACTTTTGTTTTTTATTTTTTAAATCAAGTCAGACCGTGTTTGGCACATGTGGTTAAAGGACAGCTTGTAGGAATCTGTTCTCCACCATGTGGTCTTGGTAACTCTCAAGGTTTGGGCAGCAGTCCTCCCTTTACTTGCTGGGCCATCTTGCCAACTCAGCTTATTTTTTGAGCCAGCCCAGCCCTATAGCTCAGCTGGCATCACTCGCTGGTTTCCTGCTACTCAACACAACCAAGTATGTGCTACCATGTTCTCTGCAGTTTTTGAAATGTTTGTGCTGGGAAATTAACCTAGGGCCTTTTGCATTCTAGGCAGGCACTGTCACTGAACTGAAAAAGTTTTTGTTGTTGTTTCTGTAGGGCTAGGTGTTAAGTTTCAAACCTGGCTGCCAGGTTCTCCCAACATCCCTCAGTCCCTACCTGTTATAGGGTGTGACTGGCATACCCCACCCTCTATCCTAAACTCTCCAGCCCAGAGGCTAGAGCTGGGCTGCTCTTTCCCCCCCACTGGAACGCCCCACCCCCACCCCCAGGCTTTTCCCTATTTAATCCAGACATTCTGTTTTTTTTCCCTTTTATACCTTTGGCTGCAGGACCTGGTTTTATCTCCCCCTCCTTCCTGCTCTCCCCACCCAGCTGAGCCTGCCCATGTCCATTCAGGACTCTCCCAGATATCCCAGTCCATGCCTCTTCCTGTGCTCTCCCTTTTCCCTACAAAAACTTCTCTACCATACCTACAGGTCACGCCCCCTGCTCTACTTTTTCTTTTCTTTTTCATTCACAAGAAATTGAAGCTGGGGCTTTGCATGTACTTGCAAAATAACCAATGAGCTCTACTGACAGCCCTGCCACTTTAACTGGTAATTTAGACCATTTGTTCTAATCACTGGCCTTTCTACTGTACATGGTGTGTGTACACGTGCCAATCACTGGCCTTTCTACTGTACATGGTTTTTGCTCCCCTCCCTACTTTTTTTTCTGCATTTTGCTGAATTGTTTAAAGGAAAAATCAAAATTCACCTGTGAATGTTCAGCTATTCTAAGTATTTTTTTCTTATTTATTTATTTAGGTTTTTGTTTTTTCGAGACAGGGTTTCTCTGTATAGCCCTGGCTGTCATGGAACTCACTTTGTAGACCAGGCTGGCCTCGAACTCAGAAATCTGCCTGCCTCTGCCTCCCAAGTGCTGGGATTAAAGGCATGTGCCACCACGCCCAGCTTTATTTTATTTTATTTATTTTTAAAAGCTATCTCCATCTTTCTCCTTTAGCAGGGAACTGAGGGACATATATGTCTCTGAAGCTCATTTCCATTTCTAAATGCTCTATCAAGTCTAAGGTCTGTAACTTGCTGATGTATTTAAAGAGCATTTGCTCAACTTCAGGAAGCATAGCTAATTTTAATTTAATGGTAAGTGCTTTTCCTGCTGTCCTCAGGCTGAGTGTCCTTTGGCCATTTGCTCGGTTTTACCTTAACACCTCTGCTGTGCAGACTTCACCTATCTACACCCATGTTTGTGAGTGTGTTCTCCCACCTTTTCTGAGCCACTCCCCCTGCCTGCACTGCTCAGACTATTCACACTCCCTCCAGGTCAGTTTTGCCTTGATGGCTCCAGATGAATGTGGGGCACTGAATTCCAGGAATTTCTAACTCTATCTCCCCAGCCGGCATTCTTTGTGAAAAGGATCACATTTTAGCCTCCCTGTACACTACAGCTGGCTTAACCTGGGGTCATAACAGAAAAAGGCAACAGGAAACATTTAGACCCACCAGCCTGCCAGTGTCCCATCTCCCCTGCCCCCCACCACGTTTTTTTAAAAGCAGGTCTCATGTAGCTCAGACTGACTTCATGCCCATAGATTTATTATTGGTTACGTGGTGGCCTGGGACAGCAGCTGGAAGATGAGTGTCACCGCCTGGGAACCTCAAAGGGTGAGCGGAGTTGGGGTGGGGGACAGACAATCACTACTTAGAACACTTTATAACGCTAACAACGGAATGTCAATAAGATGCCACACTGTACACCCTGTGCCCTCACCTCTGAGGGAGCCTGTGCTGCCACCCATCTGTGTTCCTGGTCCAGTCTCCCCAGCACAGGCTAAAAAGTAAGATAGATGTATCTGCTTATCAGAAGACAATGATACTCTGTATTCATTAAAATTAATAAAAATATTTTATTGAATTTCAGGAACTTGGTACTTTTTAAAAATTCCAAATCTTTGCACACAGATCAGCACTCTGCTTACTCTGGAACTGCAGATGCTTGGACTTCACGATTGTCACTTCTCTCCTTGTGTCACACAGCATAGAAAACCCAAGTCCTGACGCTCCCCAACCCCTTCTCAACTACTACAGCTACTCTGTGACCAGCTCCCCAGCAGAGGACAAGGAAGTGGGGTGGGGTATTTACGGAGACCAGCTGCTGTCTGTGAACACATTCTACAGTGTGGGAAATAGCTATACAATGTTATGCCACACACATTCTGGAATGCACCATACCCAGGACACAGGAGAGCTTCCCTTTGTGTTCGGTGTGGTTCAAGCCAACGCTGCAGAAGTTATCTCGTCCCTGAGGGAGCTCAGAAGTTTGGTATAGGTCAAAGAGAGACTCCTTAAGCATTCAGCAGTGGTGCCGTAGTAGACCTGGGGACGGCTGCGAGCTCCCTGTGTTGTCAGGATAGTATGTTCCCACATCAGACCTCTGCTGAGGGCCAATGCACATGAGCCCAGCTCTGGTGTGTGGAGGGGCTTCTGGGAACTCAGATGAACATAAAACTAAAGTAGTGCCTTCAACACTGGGAAGAAACCCTGGGTTTAGTACTCAGTTAATAATCTAAGGGTCCAGCTTCTGCCCTCTCCTTGGCAGCGTTACATTCCTATGTACCAAAGCAGCAGCAAGGCCGATACAGCAGCAAGGAGAAAAGATGGGTGTGTGCCTATTGGCACACTTCACTAACGCGAGACTGAGAAGGTGGCCTTAAAGAAAAAAAAANTCCTTCCATCTTTAAATGTTTTCTATGATCCCCAAAAGAAACTCCTGCAGACCCATAAGGTCTGTTTGGGGCTCAGAGGTAACGAGTTTGCAGACCTCACTCATAGGGAACAAGTCCTGGGCAAGCATGCTACACACACATCTCCAGATACACAGTATTTCCAGTTGGTGGTACCTGAGCCCACCCTTGACTAGGGCGGAGGCCTGCCAGCGTACCAGTTAACTGAGGCCCATAGTCTGGATGCACATGCTGGGCACACTATAACCCAAATTAAAGTACTCTGCAAACTGCAAACCTTTACGAGACAGACATTCCGAGGTTACCTGCAAAAATGATGGAGGAGGCAGACTGCGGTGGGCACACACATGTTCTCACTCGCATCATGTCTCACCTTTATTGTTTAAGTGGCTGAGTTATATAAATCCAGCTTGGGTGCAGTAACTCCATGTCAACACGCATCATCTGCAGTAACATTGTGACAGCTCCATACTGTGGGTGAAGCAATACTTAGAACAGACTTATCATATTTGGTCTTTATGTAAATAATGTTTTAAATTGCCTAAATATACCATTCTGAGCCATTTCATTCTACCAGGAAAATACAGGGTTTCCCCCCCTCTCTTAAAAAAAATTAAATACCAAAATAACTACATTTAAATAAATAACGTTATGATGATGACATTAGGGAAAAAAAAAAAAAAAACCTCACAATGAGGCTAACGTCCTCTGCCTGTTGCTCAGCTCAGTCCAGAATGCTCTGGAAAGGTGAGCCGGTGATCCTGAGTGTGGGCTGGGCTGGGCCTCCCCACCTCTCCTCACCCTTCCCTCTTAGTTTACTTGCTATGTGACATAAGTCAGGATTAGTGTGGGACATCATTCTGAAAAGCCAGAGAAACCTCTTGAGAATCATAAAATGGCCTGAATACTTGATACTTGGCTTCAGGGTCTCACTCCCAAAACCCTCAAGTTAACCGGCAACGTCTCTCCACCAGCTCTTGCTGTGAGTGTGCCGTGCAGATAGCCAGTCAGGAGCTGGAGCTGAACCCTATGATTCCCCAGGCTCTGGGAGAGATTTATGACCTTGGTCTAAAAAGGTGTGACAGAGGCCTGGATCTGTTTCCCAAGGAGGGAGGAAGGGATCTGTTGCTTTAAGCATACACAATATTTAGGAGACTTGTTTTACTAGAGTGGGAAATTACGCCAAGGACAAAGTCTACATAAAGAAACAAACAACAAAACCTGCAAGTTAGAGCAGGTGCGTGCAGCCTGAGGCTAGAAGGCTCCCAGGGTCTCTTGTCCCAATGCCCCCTGGCCTCATGGGTCCATGCAGCCTCAGCCCACCCACCCTCTACAATGGCACAAGGTAGGTCAAATTCATCAGGTAACTGCTCTAAACAGAAATGGGCAGGTAGGTGTCCTAAGGGAGAGCCACCCAAACACAGGCAGGACAGACTAGAGCAAACCATCCCACGGGCTAAAATCAAACAAACAGAATGACGCTCTTTCCCCCAAACGAATCTCAAATTTCCAGAGTAGAAATGGAGTGATATGAAATGTCAAAGACCCCATTATTCAGTAAAGAAAGGACACTGCCAAGTACGCTAATTCCGTATGTGACAACAAAACACTGTCTTGTCTCTCAGCCACAGCCAGAGCGTCCTATGAGGGCAGCAGGTGGCTGTGGCTCTGTCCCCTAAAGGAAAGCCGGCGATCCACTTATAGCAGGTGCTGCGTCCTCACAGGAGACTCAGTCCTTTGGGACCTGGAGTTCTTGCTTGTAGTAAAAGCTGAGCCCACAGATGACGGCCCAGCAAGTGCTCTGTCGGAGACACCGCCTCTGGAACCAGGGTTGCTGTTGTGGGTCTATTCAAGTGTAAGATGTCTTTAAATTAAGGAGTTTTAAGGCCACCTGGGTTCATGTTTTCAGTGCTGAGAGGTGAAGTCCAACCGCAGGGCCCTTTACCCACCGAGGATGCGCTCCCTGCTTCAGGGAGAGGCAGCATCTCCTTTTGGCACCACAAAGTTGATGTCTGAAGAGAAGGTCTCCCACGGTTAGTTCTGGATTGCCTTTTCTCTCACAGCTGCTGGTGGTGCATCCACACTCAGGGCAATGACAATACTCTCGCCATCTTCTGCTTTAACTCTCTTGAGCTCTGGCTGCTCTGCCTGGTCACCGTTCTGGCGCTTTGTGGGCAGGGATGCCGATGCTGATGCGTGGGTGGCCAACATATGAAGAGGACTTGCCGCTGCTAAAAGGACACAGTGAATCAGAACCCCACGCTACTGCATAAACCCCTGACCACAGAGTCCACCCTGGCACTCCAAACCCTCTGAGTCTTACACAAAACCCCAGGGATAGCCCTACATGGCCAAAGCCACAGCAGGTCAATTCCCATCAGTAAGAAAAACCTCTGTAGCTTCTACAAAAAGCACAAGCTACGTGAGAGCCCAGAACTGGCAAGGCAAGGAGGCTTCTGAGCACCTAGAGGACGGAGAACTGTTCCCTCCAAATAGAAAATAAGGCTGTTCTGGTTTGAGAGATAGCCATTTCTTAACTGTTCAAGACATTATTATCTAAAGCTTTAGCTACAAAGAAGACTTGCTTACTTTAGGAAGGTAGCTTAGAACTGTCCACCAAGCCTGAGAACTTGAGTTCTATACTCAGAACATACATGGTGGAAGGAGAAAACTGATCCACAAATTACTCTGTGACATTCATGTGCATGCCACCACCCCCCCCAGGCAATAAATTTTTTTTGGGGGGGGGGGGCAGATCCAGGAGATAGATACCCATATCTTACCCACCTCCTTTCTCTCTTTCTTTCTTTTTTTTTTTTAATAGAGTCTCATTATGTGGCTTTTGAACTCTTAGAGAACCACCTCCCTTGTCTCCAGAGTGCCAGGATTAAAAGGGCGCAATAGCACATGCAGCCCTGACAATTGCAGTGGGCAGTCTTGCATGTCAATGTGTCTGAGGGAACCACTATTACCTAACTATTAACACAATGATGGTGAGGGTTTCTGTAAAGAAAACTGTAAGATAAACACTGAGCAAAGCAAATGACCTGTCAACCTAGACGGGCCTCAGCACATTAACTGAGGAACAAGACTAAGGACTCTCAATGAAGAAGAGTCCTGTTTCCATTTAGCCCTCCTACTGCAGCAATCCTCTCTTCTGTCTAGAAAGTCTGTCTTTTTATTGGCCTCACACTTAAATGAGCAGACTACTTTAGGTCTATTTTTCTCAAGTTGTCATCCTCCTGTATATATTACCAACATGTGTCACCACAAACCTCCAAGGTCTCTTTTCTCCTAACTGCATATATGTATTAGCTCTGCTGGCTGTTGCTCTAGATAGTTCCAAAATACAGATGCCAGTGGGAGGTTGCTACTGTTCTTTCAAGCTTAAGCTATCCTTGTCTCAGGTGGTGGTACTCCTGAGATATGTAAGTCATCACGACACCAGGGGAACAAGAAGCAAGATGAACACACTGGCTGCTTCACACCAGGTCATTGCCTACAAAGGGAAAGAACCCTGCCCTCCAGCCCAAGTAGACAAAGCTCCTTCAAGTTGCCAGACTCTTTAAAGCAGAGCCCTATAGCACCACAAGCACCAGTAAACATGGTAACAGCATGAACACACCCACAAAGGGAGAAGACCCAGCTCTTGTCCCACACTCAGCCTGACTTATTATTACTTTTTTAAGGCTGGGGATAGAACCCAGGGGATAGACCAGGGCATGCTAGGCCAGCTCCGTCACATCCCTACCCCACTGTACATGCGGCATGCGCTGCCATGGGGTTGGGAAGGGCATGTCCAGCCGTCAGTGGATGTCATCAAGCCATTGTCAAACAGCTATGGAAGGCACAAGCTGCCCTTCTCAGCTCTTCCCAGTGTGGCTGATGCTGACTGAGCATGGCCAGACACCTAGGACAGTGCTAGGGACTGGGCAAGTGGCCTACGCATCCTCAGGCCCAGGCTGTCTCCAGGCTGTCTTAAAACTCAAATTTCAACTCCACAGCCTCATGCTAGAGTGTTCCTCCTCAGTTCCTGTCTGTGTTCTCACACAGTTCCTGCCCCGCCCACCCGAGCCGAGTCTAGGAAGCGGGGAGCACTGCGGGGAGCACTGCAGAGAGCTGCTGTGCTGATTCTCACTGCACTCCTACCCTGCCAGTCTGCAGACAGACAGGAGGCTACAGAAACTTAACTAGAAATACATGTATCTGGGAACTGTCGGTAGAACACCAACTCAGGACACAATGTCACTGCTGTGGCTTCAGCATTAAGATTGTTCTCACAGTAGATGAGAGCCATTATGAGGGACTGCATGTACTATAAAATAATCAGCAACCCTGCCTTCTGCCACATGACAGCAGGAAGGTTTTCAATAGTAGATGGTACCTTGATATTGGCCAGGCCAACAACCTTAAAACTTTTAAGAGACAGTAACTTTTTTTTTTTTTTTTTTGGTTTTTGAGACAGAGTTTCTCTGTGTAGCCCTGGCTGTCCTGGAACTCACTTTGTAGACCAGGCTGGCCTCGAACTCAGAAATCCACCTGCCTCTGCCTCCTGAGTGCTGGGATTAAAGGCGTATGCCACTACTGCCCGGCTCGAGACAGTAACTTTTTCCACTAACTATGACTTATCTAGTGTTAGATACTGTTACACTAATACAAATGAACTCAGACAGGGGTCCGATGGGAAGTCAGTCATTTCTCTAACCCACAAGGGTTAAGTTATAATTAGTAATTTTGAGAACCATGACAGACAACCCAGCCAGAGCAGCAGGCTGTGCAAGTACAGCCTGGAGGAGGTACAGAGCACACAGGCTGGACAAGAGGTAGCTAGAGACTCAGACAGCTGGGCTCTAGTGCACATAAACATCAGGTGTCAGCCATCTGGGCCAGCCTTTATGGGGTGACGCTCATGGAAACATCTACTGCATTCTGAATAATAATCCCTCTGCTTCAGGGACAAGAAAGCAGCATGTTGGGCAGAAGTATGGGGTCCACATAGAGTCATTGAGCACAGGGAGCTTTAGTTCTTCATCTTAAAATGCTCATAAACACTGGGCTTAGGGTATCTATCTTTAACCCCAGCACTCAGGAACCAGAGTTCAAACTCAGCTGGTCTAGATAGCGAGTTCTAAGCCAGCCAGGGCTACAAAGACCCTGTCTCAAAAAAATTTAAAAAGTTGATGAAGATATAGCTCAGTGATACAGTTCTTGCCTGGCATGTGCAACGTTACTGGTTCAATCCCTAGTACCATAAAACAAACAAACAAACACTGAGTTTCTGAAGTTAGTGAGAATGCACTGGCTGCAGATCCAGTGCCCACATGGCTGCCCATAACTATGTGTAATTCCAGTTCCTCAAGGTTCAACACCTCTGGCCTCTGTAAGTACCAGGTAGGCAAGTGACACACAGATGTACATGCAGGCAAATACCTATACACAAAAACAAGATGGTCATCAGTCCATAGTGCTAGCATGCTCAGCTATGTGTCCAGTCCTGGATTCAATCCTTAGTACTATTTTATTGAGACTAGGAGAGACTGGCTTAGGATTTTGTGATGCATCTGCTTCTGGCTCCCAAATACTGGGATTAAGCTACATGCCACCATGCCTGGCATTCTTTAAAATTCTTTAAAAGACATTTACTGTTTATTGTCTGTTTATGTATTAATTATATTTATAATCACATAATCATTTATGTACCATGGTATGATGTATACAGGTCAGAATTTGTAGGAATGAGTTCTCTTTCCACAAATTCTAGAAATTGAACCCAGGTACTCAGGTTTGGTGCCAAGTACCTTGATATGATGGACCACCCCAAGAACTCAGCACACAGTACTGCTAAAAGAATGACAGATATAGACAGACAGACACTGAGAGAGAGGAAAAGGGAGAAAGGGAAAGAGAAAAAGAGAAAGGGAGGAAGACCATAAGCTGAGCAAAAGCAAAAGAGCCCTGAGGTACTTAGGTTCATCCGTGCATGGGCTGTGCACGAGCCCCAAGAGAAGGTGGGCTGAGAACCTCATCTACCTCCTACGCAGATGTCAGGCACCTGTGAGTGTCACTACTGACACAGCTACCCTCAGGGAGTGCTGGGCCTTGGGCAGGCGGGAGGTTCTGACACCAGGAGGGCACACTGGGGTTTTCAATACAAAAACTTGAATTAGGGTGGGCAGGGGCACAAATGCAGGCAGATTCACCACTAGATATCTGCCCTTATCTCTTCTCCACTTTAACTTTGGGAAAAGGTCTCTCACTTGGCCTGGAGCTTCTATAGCTATAACTATAGTTACGATTACCTAGGAGGCTGAGATGAAATCCCTGGAAAATGCCAGGGAAGCATTCAGTCACAAAACCCCATTCCAGCCATAAAATACTCTTTTAAAGAAGTAGCAAGCCGGGCATGATGGCGCACGCCTTTAATCCCAGCACTTGGGAGGCAGAGGCAGGCGAATTTCTGAGTTCGAGGCCAGCCTGGTCTACAAAGTGAGTTCCAGGACAGCCAGGACTATACAGAGAAACCCCGTCTCGAAAAAGAAAGAAAGAAAGAAAGAAAGAAAGAAAGAAAGAAAGAAAGAAAGAAAGAAAGAAAGAAAGAAAGAAAGAAAGAAAGAGAGAGAGAGAGTATACCAGGTTCAATGATCTCCAGTTCTGACTTAGTTATAGGCGAGCCACAATCACACTCTTTTTTTTTTTTTTTTGGTTTTTTTCGAGACAGGGTTTCTCTGTATAGCCCTGGCTGTCCTGGAACTCACTTTGTAGACCAGGCTGGCCTCGAACTCAGAAATCCGCCTGCCTCTGCCTCCTGAGTGCTGGGATTAAAGG
>LR753380.1:765302-946755 GCA_902729485.2 Mus minutoides | reverse complement strand
GAGATAGCACTGACTGCTCTTCCAGAGGTCCTGAGTTCAATTCCCAGCAACCACATGGTTGCTCACAACCATCTGTAATGGGATCCAATGCCCTCCTCAGGAGTGTCTGAAGACAGCTACAGTGTACTCATATAAATAAATCTTGGACTGGAGAGATGGCTCAGTGGTTAAGAGTACTGACTGCTCTTCTGAAGGTCCTGAGTTCAAATTCCAGCAACCACATGGTGGCTCACAACCATCTGTAATGAGATCTGACGCCCTCTTCTGGGGTGTCTGAAGACAGCTACAGTGTACTTGCATATAATAAATAAATAAATAAATAAATAAATAAATAAATCTTTTTTTTTAAAAAAAAAAAAACCCAAACCCTTGCAGAGTGCTGGTTCCCATCCCTCACGTCAGCTCATAACCATACCTAACTCCAGTTTCAGGGATAATTACAAAAGGGTGCTCCATAGGCAGGTTTAATAAGGATGCCTGGGCTCTTCTTCCACTGGTTTCCATTTGCTTGTCAATCTTGTGCATGAGCCAGTTCTCTTTCCCTGAGATTTTTCCCATGGATGGTGCTCCCAAGAGATTTTAAGCAGTAAGTACCAAGAGCAGCATTCTCTGCTTCCTGTTTCCTCAATCTCTAACAATTCACAAGCCACACAGCAAAGCCTTAGAAAAATTTGAGGGTGCTTAAGTAATAGTCATTCCAGTACTCCAAGCTCAAGCTGTTCCTGGGCCACACTGGACATCTACAATAGGTTGAGGATAGTGCTTCTTTCTGCCATGTATCTTCTGACACACATCTTCTTACACCCTGGCTCACAACATTGAGCATGGAAGTCCCTGACAAAATGGCAACAGTACAAGGTTTCTGAATAGGCAATGACTCCCCCCATCCCCAAAAATATCAAATACATAATGAATCTGAGGTTTAGCAGCCTGGAATTTGAACACACAAACACTCTGCACTGCTTATGCCACTATGCCCTGTGAGGTCGACAAAGGCTTTGGGAAACATCTTGGCTCAGACTCATGAATCTTTATTAAGAAATGCCATGTTTAATGTATACACAAAATTTTCTACTACCAAAGTAACGGTGTCCTTTAATTGTAGGGGGAAAAGGGAATAATATTTTTCTACCATTATCCCCCAGCATTTAAATATCAAATCAGTCTATCTTTGCATTGCACTGTTGAAATGTTAAAATACTGTTTCAGTTGCTAATGGTTTTCATTTAAATATTCACTCACGAAAATTTGTATTAGGATTAGACAGACAACAACTAAGAACCATACATGTTCTTCTGCCATTCTGTGCCACGGGAAATGGTGTCCCCTCTGCCATTCTGTGCCATGGGAAATGGTGTCCCCTCTGCCATTCTGTGCCATGGGAAATGGTGTCCCCTCTGCCATTCTGTGCCACGGGAAATGGTGTCCCCTCTGCCATTCTGTGCCATGGGAAATGGTGTCCCCTCTGCCATTCTGTGCCACGGGAAATGGTGTCCCCTCTGCCATTCTGTGCCACGGGAAATGGTGTCCCCTCTGCCATTCTGTGCCATGGGAAATGGTGTCCCTCAGCATTGGCAACTGTAAATCTAACCATAAGGCTAGAGACACGACTGAGCGGTAAAGGCAGCTGGAGTCTGCTGAACTGCCGCTAGAGTTCAATTCCAGAAACCTACATAAAGGTAGCAAAGGAGAACAGATTCCGCACAGCTGTGCTGACCCTCACATGTGTTCACTAACATGTGTACTGCACCACAAGTTTTATAATTTTTAAAAATTTTTATTTATGTTCATGCTTATAAATCTGTATGTGCATGTAAAAACCCGTGTACGTGGTGCCTGCAGAGGCCAGAAGATACTGTCAGATCCCTTGCAGCCGCCCAGTGTGAGTGCTGGGAACTGAACTCACGACCTCTCGAGGAAGTGCAAGTACTCTGCATCGACAAGCTCTTTAGCACTAGGTTTTTAAAAAAGAACATACCAACTCTGCAAACGTGATGCTGTTCTAGGTCCTACAGTATCAAATATTCAGGCAAGACTTAATTCTTCATTTAAGTAACTAAGCAGGGGAAGGTGTTTGCTGCCTACCTGTGACAACCTGAGCTTGATCTGAGAACCCACATTAAGGTGGAAGGGGAGAATCGACTGACAAAGCTGTTCTCTGACCTTCACATTCACAGTTCTCATTCCTATCGACCGAGGAAGAGAAAGCTGTGCGGCAGAGCTCATCTCTCTCTGCCCACCACTACAGCAGAGCAGAACACACTGTGACCAGCTACCTCGAGATCCTGAGCCATAGGAAGTCCTTCCTACATGAAATTGCTTCCTGTTAAGTATTTTGTCACAGAGACAAAGAAAGTACCTATTTGCATACCTTTATATCTGGAATGTTGTAAAAATTTCTGTGGAAGAGACTGGAAAAGTAGTTCAATGGTTAAGAACACTGGCTGCTCTTATAGAGGTACCACGTTCAATCCCCAGCACCCACAAAGTAGCTGCCTGTAACTCTAATGCAGGGGGCTCTGATCCCTCTTCTGGCCTCCATGGGCACTGGATACAAGCAGTGTACACATATACATATAGGCAGAATACCCATAAACATAAGCATAAATAAATGAATGAAAGTAGAAAACTTTCTACAAGGGGCTGTGGCAGAAACATTTTAGGCCCTCCTCTAGTGGGAGCCCCATGGCCAACTCCCCCCAACGCCGCTGCACTGCCCAGGGCTTCAAAACTGCCAAGTCAGGACAGATGCAAGCATGGAACTCCCTTCTATGAATTAAGAGCTTGCGCCCAGTTGCAGCCCCAGCGTGCTGTGAGGGGCATCGGGATACATGAATGCTGCTTACCATTGTTCGCCTGGCTGTGCACTGCTGTAGGCATGGGTACCACATGAGCTCCGTTTTGCGTTACAGTTTTTATTGGAAGCTGGTGTTGACCTAAAGGCGCCTGCTGCACTATGGTCACTGTCTGAACAGGGGTGCCCTGTGATGTCTGGATGATTCGGCTAGCAGCGCCTAGTGTGGCTGGGCTAATTGCAGGGACTGGTTCTACTTTCACTGAAATCAAAAGAAAAGGGAGAGAGATGATACACTGTTGCAAAGCTGAGATTTAGCAGTTTTAAAAATAAGTGAGGCACAAGCCTTATCCCAACATGAGTATCCTGACCTCAACTGCAGCTACTGCCAAGCTTAAGACATGATCACAGTAAGGCTTGAAACTGGGGAGGGGAGTGGGACAAGAACAGGGACAGACATAGCTCAGTAGAGTAGAAGGGCGCTGGCCTGGCATTTATAAAGCCCTGGGTTTGCAAAAAAAAAAAAAAAAAAAAAGTTTAAAACCAAGTAATAGACTAGAGAGATGCCTCAATGGTCAGGAGGACATACTCCCCTCACAGCTGGCTTGATTCCCAGCACCATCTTGGTCAATAACTCTAGTTCCAAGAGGATCCACTACCTATAACCTCCAAGGGCACCTGGACTCATGCCACACTCATACCACTGAGTTGGGGGTGTAGCCTGGTAATACAGGGTTTCTCTAGGATGTATGTGGAGCCAGGCTCAATTCCCAGCACTGCTAACTAACCCTTAAAAGGCAGCAAAGAAACAAGAACCGAAACCCCACAGAACACATTAAAACAGGCAGAACAAATGATCCCATGGGTCTTGGGTGAATCAGGAATGAGAAACTAATGGGAGATTTTTTTCTTGCTTACCTCTGACTTCTCTGTGGTCGCCATTCTCTTGTGGTTCAGCCTTAGGAGGAGCCAGCACCGCAGCCTGAGTGACCACAGCTTGTCCAGCAACTGTGTATGTGTTTGCTGGGGCCAGTCCAGCCACACTGGTGACTGACACTGCTGGTATCTGATGAACAACATGTACCGTCTGCACAACAGGTGGCTGAGAGGTGGGTGTGGTCACTGGGGTTGCAACAGTGTAGGTGACAGGCTTAATGGCCGGGGGTAGCTGCCGCTGGACAGTAATTAAGACGGGCTGACTAGAGAGAGGTGACCCTGTTGGGAGACAACATGAGCAGTATTGAGCTTGCTCCTTGATCTTACAGTTTCCACACGAAGCTCTTCCTAACATGAACACTAGACTTTAAAATACAGAACATTACAAAGGAGACATGGGCTGGAGAGATGGCTCATCAGTTAAGAGCACTGACTGTTCTGATGAAGGTCCTGAGTTCAAATCCCAGTGACCACATGGTGGCTTACAACCATCTGTAATGACATCTGGTGCCCTCTACTGGTGTGTCTGAAGACAGCTACAGTGTACTTACATATAAATAATAAATAAATCTTAAAAATACAAAAAAAAAAAAAAGGGCTGGTGAGATGGCTCAGTGGGTAAGAGCACCCGACTGCTCTTCCAAAGGTGATGAGTTCAAATCCCAGCATCCACATGGTGGCTCACAACCATCCGTAACGAGATCTGGCGCCCTCTTCTGGACTGTCTGAAGACAGCTACAGTGTACTTACATATAATAAATAAAATAAATCTTTAAAAAAAAATACAAAAAAAAACAACACAAAGGAGAGACATATAATATCATTTTATTAAATTTTTTCAAGATTTATTTTTGTTTATCTGCTTAAGTGTTTTTCGTGTCTTGGTGTCTGTGCACCATGTGTGTGCCTGGTACCCACAGAAGTGTCAAGACGGCACTGAATCCTCCAGAACTGAAACATAGTGTGCGTACTAGAACCTGAACCTGAACCCAGGACCATGGCAAGTGCCATCTGCGCCCAGAACCAACACTTTCATTCTGGTAGGACAGAGGCACAAAATTCAGAAACAGTCATAGGCGGTCGGTCAGAGCCATTGCCCTTCTGGTTCTCAGCAAGTGGACATCAGCAGCTGGGGCAGGGCAGGGTCTCTTTGGGCCACTGAGCCTGTCGGTCAGAATGCCTACCCTCTAGCTTTACTAAGATACATATTTTATTCTATATTGTGGCTCTGCAACTAAACCGGAAATATTCATCTACTCACTAAATGGGTTCATTTTTGTTCCAATCAGTGCCTAATTTGTCTAACTTCTTTTGGTGAGGAAAGGGCTTTTTTTTTTTTTTTAAAGAAAGCAATTGAGAAATACCAATTTTTTTTCCCTTGTTCCGGTCAACCCCGCTCGCTCCACTCGACCCCGCTTGCTCCACTCAACCCCGCTCGCTCCACTCGACCCCGCTCGCTCCCGCCGGCTCCGGCCAGCCCCACTAGCTCCCGGCCGCCCCCATACGGCCCCCACTTGTTCCAACTGGCCCCACTCGCTCCGATCGGCTCTGCTTGCTCTGGTTGGCCCCACTCGTTCCGGCCGTCCCCGTTCGGCCCCACTTGCTCTGGCCCCGCTAGCTCTAGCCGGCTCCGCTCGCTCTGGTTGGTCTCTCCGGTCCAAGGATTCATTTCTTTTCTTTTTTTTTTTTTTTTTGGTTTTTTGAGACAAGGTTTCTCTGTATAGCCCTGGCTGTCCTGGAACTCGCTTTGTAGACCAGGCTGGCCTCGAACTCAGAAATCCGCCTGCCTCTGCCTCCCAAGTGCTGGGATTAAAGGCGTGCGCCACCACCGCCCGGCTAGGATTCATTTCTTATTATTCTTCATAAGTACTCTGTAGCTGACTTCAGACGCACCAGAGGAGGGCGTCAGATCTTGTTATGGGTGGTTGTAAGCCACCATGTGGTTGCTGGGATTTGAACTCAGCACCTTCAGAAGAGCAGTCGGGTGCTCTAACCCGCTGAGGCATCTCACCAGCACGAGAGAAATGCCAATTCTTTTTAGTTTTGTTTTTAGGAACAGGGTTCCACTATATATGCCAGGCTGGCCTTAAACTCACAACAATCCAGTCACTCACTACCACACCTGCATGCCCATTTAAAAAAGAAAAGAAAAAAAAAAATCCCAATGCCACCAGTTTTTCCAAAATCTTCCTTCTACACAACACTCAGGTACTTACACAAAGTGCCAAATGCAGGCATCTCTGTCTGGCCCACTCCCAGCCCCTTTGCCCCTCTTCCTTCTCCTGGGGTCTCTCTCACCTGGTGCACTCTGGGCAAACCTGGCCTCCTGGATGACGGCAAGCTTGGGCTGTGAGGCGCCAGGCTCAGGCTCCAAGGGGGCTGGGGAGCCCTCCCTCGACAGGCTCTCAGGGGTCTGGGCACCACTGGAGTGAGCAGACAGCACTCCGGCATGGTTGGGAGAAGCTGGGGCACTCCTGGGTCACCAAAAGAAGACATTGGTATTTTTACAGTGATGCTCTACAAAGGATGTGTCCATTTATTTAATCTTTATAAAGGGAAGCCTCTGTCTCCTGCTAACTGAGCACAGGTCTGTGTGGCTAACTTTCTCTGTGGAGGCCCAGCGAGCCTCAATGGACAGTACCAGCGCTAGGCCACGCACACCACCCAGGCTGCTCAGTTCCATGACAGGGCTGCTACCCTCTCAGAGCAGTTTCTAAGGAACCAGTCAGCAAGACTCTGCAGTGAGCACACTGTGGGACCTTAAGGCTTCTAATAACCTCATTTCTTTCAAGTTAAAAACATTCTTAATGAATGTGAAACATATGGTTCTAAAATCAGGCAAATGAGAAATCTTGAGTTTACAAAACTGAAAGTCACTTTAAAGAACTGTTCACAAACCAAAAGAAATGAAAACTACCACGTGGCTCCATGACCTTGCCTCCTGGAGTCTAATTACTTTAAGCTATGCATTAAGTTCAAGGGAACAGCAAGTAGTACAAGTGGAACAAGGCGATAAAAAATAGAAACACAACCAACCTTTTCCCAGTTCCCCACCCCAACACCAGTACAGGCATCCGCCGATCTTCTGTTCGGAACAAATCTCTGCCAACATGCTGAAGTGGTATTACTGACAGTGAGTGCAGGCTCTGGTTCCTGTGTCCTTACCTAGAGGAGAGAGGTCCCAAGGGGGTTCTAAAGCAAGGCACGCCCCTAGGCCGTCTTTTCCTAAAAGCCTGCTCTACCAGCTTGCTCTCGGAGGCAGGGTCTATCCTCCAGAAGGAGCCTTTGCCTGGTTCTTCCTGGGAACGTGGCACTTTGATGAAATAACGGTTCAGAGAGAGATTGTGGCGAATTGAATTCTATGAAACATAAAAAAATACGTAGGATTCACTTTGTTGAGAAATGAAGATGTGCCCAAGCCTTAGTGTCCTGTAAAGCAGAAACCTAGGTGCTCAACTGCAGACACAGAGTGAGGCCTCAATACCCATTCTCCTTGGTGATGAGCTGAGTGAGACTGATGTGGGTTGGAGCCTTTGTGGCCACAACTCAGGGAATCTTGTGTGGGGAGGGGGAACCTGGGCATGAGAAGGGTTAAGGCTCTGCCATTTCCCATTTCTTCCTTTCAAGGTAGGAAACAGGCCTGTCACTACAACCTTGGCTTCGGTCAGATGGGAGTCAAGACTCTATTGCCAATTCTTTGTTTGGAGACAAACAGCAGACATAAGCCACCCCTTTAAAATGTTTGTTACTTTGTATTTTTGATGAATCTGTCATGCCATTTAAAGAACATCAGTATAGTAAAAAGTACTTATTTAGCAAGTCAGCAAAGGCCAGGAGTTCTAAGTGCCTCCACCTTCCAGCCCAGTACTTGGCTCTGTATTTCCAAAGTACACCCATGTGATTGTTTGACCTTCATCAATAATTCCATTGGGGAAGGAGAGAAAAATCAACTCCTAAGCCATCATTCATTCTTCTTCAAAAAGTTTAGCTTCAGCTGGGTGTGGTGGCGCACGCCTTTAATCCCAGCACTCGGGAAGCAGAGGCAGGCCGATTTCTGAGTTTGAGGCCAGCCTGGTCTACAGAGTGAGTTCCAGGACAACCAGGGCTATACAGAGAAACCCTGTTTCAAAAAATCAAAAAAAAAAAAAAAAAAGTTTAGCTTCAGGATTTCCAAAGGTCTCAGACAGTGTCTCACTTGTGACCACCTGACTTGTGGCCACAGCACTGAAGTAAACATAGGACCAAAGTCATAAATTAACAGCTACTATCTCATATTCTTAGATCTTTGAGTACATTTAAAAATCAAAGTTTCAAAATGGTAATAACCTAAAATCTGGGGATATACAAAGAGCCTCTATTTTCTCTATTCCCCATTAATATTCTAATATAATAATAACTAGCTATGGACTGAAGTTCTAACTTGTCAGAGGCAGCTAAGAAATCTAACAAATGTTCAGTATTCCTTTACAGTCATTCCCAGAGACTGTTCCAGAATCAATTAGTCACAGGTAGGAAACAAGGCCTCTGACTGTGGACCTAAGTCAGGTTGTGGGCAGCGTGAGGGGCCTGGCTGTGTCTGACCTGCTGAGATTCAGCATACTTGAATAAACCGACATATATTGCTTCGATGTTTTGTTATCAGATACTGCTGACAACCAACCTTTCTTCCAATTCCAGAAAAATCAAAGGGGGCTGTTCTTGGTGCCCATCAAACACAGAAGGCAAACCTTCACCAGCTGCATTCAGACCTTTCAGGTTTGGAGGAGAGGTAGAGTCAAAGGCTGTATGTATGTCAAGAGAAGCAACCCAAACAAAGATAACATAGGCTCAGCATCCCTAATTTAAAAACCCAAATCCGGGGCTGGTGAGATGACTCAGCGGTTAAGCGCACCGACTGCTCTTCCAAAGGTCCAGAGTTCAAATCCCAGCAACCACATGGTGGCTCACAACCACCCCTAATGAGATTTGATGCCCTCTCCTGGTGTGTCTGAAGACAGCTACAGTGTACTTACATATAATAAATAAATAAATCTTTAAAAAAAAAACAACAACCAAAAAAAAAAAAAACCAAATCCAGCCAGGCGTGGTGGCGCACGCCTTTAATCCCAGCACTTGGGAGGCAGAGGCAGGCGGATTTCTGAGTTTGAGGCCAGCCTGGTCTACAGAGTGAGTTCCAGGACAGCCAGGGCTACACAGAGAAACCCTGTCTCGAAAACAACAACAACAACAAAAACAAAAAAAACGAAATCCAAAACTTTGAGGAAACATGGTGCTCCCAGCAGAAAGTCCCCACTTGTCCCCATGTGCCTGCCACACTGCTGTGAGGCACTGGCACACTAGAGATGTGACAAAACTGTGTACAGGAAAAAAAAAAAAAATCAATGAACAACATGTTTAAACTGGTTCTTTCCCCCAGGATATCTTGTTATAGACAGGTAAATATTCCAAAATCTGAATCATTCAGATAAAAGTCAGTCGACTCAAAAACACCACCTGAAAAGGGAAATCCTGCAGCTCCTGTGGTTAAGCTGTTCCCTTTACTGAAGACTCCAGTCCCACTCAGAGCACAAAGCCACAGTATAAAGACATTCAGGGAGCTCAGCTACACTAGCTCATGAAACAACTTAGTTTGCACGTTAATAGCATAGTGGGAATGTGGAAGGAACCCTAAAGGCTGCTTCCTCCCCCTCGTGTGCTGAGGACTCATGCAGTTGCTTGGGGTCAGGAACTGCTCCTTACAGTTCTGAATATTAACAGCCCCACCTAGTCTGGGCGCCTTCCTAACCACCTCCTTCCAGAGAATCTGCACAGAGTATGAAGTCAAATCCATAAATGGGCACCTGTAATATCTTATCCAATACTCTACAAATGGGGGAAACAACATGATTCTTAGATCAGATACAAAGAGAAGACCAAGATAAATGTACCTTCAATCTGCTCTTACAAATGAATGTAATCTTAATAATTCTTTGTCTTTCTTCAAAAACAAAAGAGGGTGCTGTTCTTTCTATACAATCTAATTGCCCCATTTTGTGATTTTGTGGTAGAATTTCCTCTGCAAATTACAAAATAGCTGTTCAACACAGAGACCCTGTAATATCCTAAAAGTTAGACCAAGAGGCAGTCTTATAGATGCAGGGTATTTGAGATGAGAAGGGAGACTTCTATCCTCCACACAAACTGCTAGAGAGCAGGACTCGGGTGAAAACCCACCTCTGTGCATGTGTGCCTGAGTGTGTGCGTAGGCCAGAAAACCACCTTGAGCTTCATCCCTTAGGAGCCAAACACACCAAGAAATTTTGATACAGGGTCTCCAACAGGGCCTAAAGCTTGCCAAATAGGCCAGTAAGTCCAAAGGAGAGGCCCATATTCACTTCCCCAGCACCTTAGACTTTTTACATTAATTCTGAAAATGGAACTCAGGTCCTCCTGCAAACATTGTTCTTCCCCCCCCCCCCTCCCAACTGATCTATTTCTTCAGCCCCGGAAATCCAACTTTCTTCTGTTAAGAAGCCTTCCTCCTGACCCAGAGAACAGTCAGAATAAATATGGTCTGACGTAGATTTAAGAGATGCTTTTAGAAAAGCAGCTGAGCTCTAGTGGCAATACAAGACCCAACAAATGCCAGCATCCCAAAGCTGAGGACAGGAGCAAGTTACAAGTGCAAACCCATCAAGCCAGGCAGTGGTGGCCACGCCTTTAATCCCAGCACCTGGGAGGCAGGGGCAGGAGGATCTGAGTTCAAAGCCAACCTGGTCTACAGAGCAAGTTCCAGGACAGCCAGGGCTGTTACAGAGAGACCCTGTAGGGTGGGTAGGCAGGGGTGCGTGTCTATGAATTAAAACAGATTCCAGACAGTTGGTCTCTCTCACACTAAATTATCTGGAGCAAGTAGGAATAAACATTCCACACTCAGGTGAGAGAAACAGTCATCTTTATGAACCTTGATCTGTACAGAGAAGAACATGTCTGAGTGAAAACAAGAGTTAACAGAATTCTTTAGCAAAAGTGCAATATATACCAGAAACACACAGACATAAACAATCACATAGCTTGAGTCTTACTCAAGATTTCAAAACTACCTCATCTCAAAGCCCTTGGGAACTGGTATTTCAAATCATCAACATTCTGAACATTAACAAATGAAAGCAAAACACCCTTAGACCTTAAGGGTCCTCACATGCTCACACTGACGGTATCCCATGGGACAGAGGACTATCCCATGGATAAATTAGTCCATGCTCTTTGAGGCCTTTAAAAGTCATGAGTGAGAGCCGGGCGTGGTGGCGCAGGCCTTTAATCCCAGCACTCGGGAGGCAGAGGCAGGCGGATTTCTGAGTTCGAAGCCAGCCTGGTCTACAAAGTGAGTTCCAGGACAGCCAGGGCTATACAGAGAAACCCTGTCTCGAAAAACCAAAAAAAAAAAAAAAAAAAAAAAAAAAAGTCATGAGTGTTTTAAGCACAAACTTCATTCTGTGGAGGGCAGGAAAGTGCTAGGATCAAACCCACACCATGCTGGGCCTTCTACTGATGAGCAACAGCCCTGGCCACAGCCTCCCCACAGAAAAAGCACAGTCGATACAGCAGGGACTCAATATGGATTATGTTAAGGCCCTTGACACAGAACAGACTATGGCAATGTTCCCCAAATCCAGTGACTTCCTGGGGATTGTTAAGCAGTTTGTGCATCCCAGGAAGGGAAGGTGGAAAGGTGAAAGGTCTTACTTTTCACCTTCTATGATTAAAGACTCTTTAAAGGTCAATAGCAAGGATCCAGTTTTAATACATTTCTACATGTGCAGGTAAAAAGGGCTTCAGCGGGGCATGGCAGCACACACCTTTAACCCAGCACTCAGGAGAAGCAGACAGATCTCTGTGAGTTCAAGGCCAGCTTGATGGACATAGAGTGTTCTAGAGTATAATACTTTGTTTGGTTTGTTTTTGTTTTTTAGACAGGGTTTCTTTGTGTAACAGAGCCCTGGCTGTCCTAGAACTCACTTGGTAGACCAGGCTGTCCTGGAACTCACAGAGATTGACCTGCTTCTGCCTCCCAAGTGCTGGGATTAAAGGCATGCACCATCACTGCCTAGCAAGCAGAATAATTCATAAAAAGTATAAAATGTTTAAAAAGTATAAAAGGTATATAAAAATTAATTGTTAAATGTTTTTCCTTTCTTTCTTTCTTTCTTTTTTTTTTTGGTTTTTCGAGACAGGGTTTCTCTGTATAGCCCTGGCTGTCCTGGAACTCACTTTGTAGACCAGGCTGGCCTCAAACTCAGAAATTCTCCTGCCTCTGCCTCCCGAGTACTGGGATTAAAGGCCTGCGCCACCACGCCCGGCTCATGTTTTTCCTTTCAACAAGCAGAAAAATTACCCCCACATATCCACATTATAATCTCAACCTGACATTTTAAAAAGTGATGATTATTCATCAAATCAAAGCCTCACAGTAATATTGCTGTCATTATCAGTTATTTTATGAATTAAAAAAAATCATACTATACCTCCCTTCTTTGTTTTTCTTGCTGTTTAACCCTGGTCATGGCCAACTTTCCCTTTTCCAAATTACCTCAATTCCCAAAGTTTTCTACACGTCTAGGAAATGGTGATATATACTAGATACACAGAGGCCAGGTGTGATGGTGCATAGCTTTAATCCCTGCACCTGAGAGCCAGAGCCAAGCAGACCTCCCAAGAGTTCAAGTCTAGCCTGGTCTACACAGTGAGTTTTAGGAATGCCAGAGAGCTACAAAGTGAAACCCTTCCTCAAAAACAAACAAGCAAACAAACAAGAACCCAACTCAAAACAAACAAATAAAACCCCAAAAGCACTACCAGCACCAGCAACCTTCCAGGNCAAGGCTCTGCATGTGAGGACATGCCTGTGTAGGAGCCTACTTTCTGTATGAACTTCTAGAAAATGCATACCAGCACTGGGAAATATCAAAACAATGTAAACGAAAAGAAGCACTCTACAGGTCAGTCTATTCAAATAATTACCACTTAAAGCACATTCAGCATAAGGCCTGGATTGATCACCATCACTGTTTAGGATGTATACTGTTCATAAAGTATGTAATTTATTTACTTAATGTGTAGGTGTGATACCTGAATGGATGTCTATTCAGCATGTGCATGTAATGTCATGCAGGACAGAAAAGAGAGCGGAATTCCCTTAGAACTGGAGTTACAGTTGTTAGCTCCATGTGGGTGCTAAGATTTAAACCCAGGTCCTCTGGAAGAGCAGCACTTAGCATTCTTTTTCTTTTTTTTTTTTTTGGTTTTTCGAGACAGGGTTTCTCTGTGTAGCCCTGGCTGTCCTGGAATTCACTCAGTAGACCAGGCTGGCCTCAAACTCAGAAATCTGCCTACCTCTGCCTCCCGAGGGCTGGGATTAAAGGCGTGCGCCACCACCGCCAGGCTCAGCAGTTAGTATTCTTAACTGCTAAGTCATGTCTCCAGACTCTTCCCCAACCTGGCCTTGTATTTTTAGAATTTACAGTTTTTAGGCTACACATTGAGTTAAGGTCAGCCTACAGAGTAAGATACTGAATCCCATCTCAGTAGAGATGCACTTAGGGATAAGGGAAAAATCAGAGGGCATAAAGGAAGAGCTGATGACAGCTCAGACAGCAGGAGCTGATGGTGCAGGCATGCTTTTCAATTCTCAATAGAAAACCTTGACACCCCACTATAGCCAGCATCCAGAAGACCCCCATGGCCCCCCTTAAATGGCTAACATTTCCTAGCACTTATTTTGCAATCCCTTAGGCCACAAAAGCTCTGCCTCAGCACCCACAGGAAGACACTAAGTTCTAGGAAGAGAACCAGGAATAACAAGTACCCAAGTCTGAGCAGTGGCTAAGCAGCTATCCTTGTACCCACTATGTGCTTGAGAGGTTTAAGCCTCCATTCCCTCTCAGAAGGCCAACGTATTTCCTAGAACTTTTTTCTTACATGTTTCTAAGGATGTTTTTATTTGTTCTAGGAGTCAATTCTCCTCTCCTGCTATGTGGACCCCAGGAATCAAACTTAGATCATCCACCTTTATCCACTAAGCTATTTGCTGGCCTTAAAAACGCTGTCCTTGCATTTTTAGAAACAATGTCTTACTATATGCCTCCAATAAAAACTGAAACTTGTTATGTAGAACAAGATGGCCTTGAACTCAAGAGATCCTCCTGGCTCTCCCTCCTAAATGCTGAAATTAAAGGTGTATGCTACCATTTTATTCCTTAAATAATTTAACATAGAAAATGGTCAGAATACTCCCATATGGGTAAAGCAAACCTTGCAGCTGCGGCCAGCCCGAGTCTGCACAGCTGCTCACAGACCTCTCGGATTATAGCCATCGCACTTCTACTGCAATGCTTTGTGTAACCCTGCACCTAAGCCTGCCGCTGTGTGCGCAGGAACATCACTCCAAGGCTCTCTCGTGTTCTTTGTGAGTGTGTCACATTTATAATGCTATGGCGGAAGTAACAATGTGCACCGATTGCTTTTTCTCACCTAGCACCACAGCAACTCCCTTTTGTGTCACTAGCACTTTCATGTCATCTACAGTAACCCTGGGAACCTCACAGATGAGTTGAATAATTTTTTAAAAATAAACTATAAATCTTTAAGCCTACGTCACACAAAGAATGACATGAGAATCAAATCCACACAGATGCACAAGTCAGTGTGCCAGACAGCTTTTGTCCGATTGACAAAAACTAGGGCCAACAGGGGAGAGGGGACCCGAACTGAGGACTTGCCTCCATCTGAGCAGCCTCTAGACATATCTGTGGTGCTTTTTGTTTTTTTCCTTGATTAATTATTGGTGTGGAAGAGGCCAACCCCTGTATGCGGTGCCACCCCTGGGCAGGTGGCTCTGGACTGTAACAAGCAAACAAGCAGGACTCCTCTCCATGGTGTCTGCTTCAGTTTCTGCTTCCAGATTCTTGCCCTGACTTTTCTCAGTGGTGAACCATTACATGGAAATGCAAGACAAACAAACTCTTTCCTCCCCAAGCTGCTTTTGCTAGTGTTTTATCACAGCAAGAGAAACCTAGCAAAACAACATGGTATTCCCAAAGGACTTGTAACCAATATCTGCGTAATGTCCCCCCAAATCCATGACTATAAAACATTTACCTTGGGGCTGTCTCCACCTGAAGCTTCCTTTTCATTTTCTGGCTGTGAGTTGTCAGCCATTAAATTGAGGTCAGATGGCATCACACGGCCCACTTTGTACCCTGAAGACCCTGCTCCGCGAGGACTAGATGGGCAGGAGTTCGCAGCACTGTGGGAGAGGGAAAGAGATCTTTAAGGGAAGCACAGTATTGTCCTTCCATAACGAGCTGGATCAGGAAAAACAAACATTTCTTTTTAAAGATTTATTTATTATGTGTTTTGCCCACATGTATGCTAAGTGTATGTGTAAAGGAGTACCGAATAGGGTGTGGGATCTCCTAAAGCTGGAGTTACTACACTTCTCTAGCCCCATTTATTTTTCTTGAGACAATACTGCATTCTATACTGCAGGCTGGTCTTAAGTGTGCAGCAATCTTCTGGCCTCATTTTCTGAAGTACTGGGATTGGGGGGGGGGGGGCTACTATGTCTAGTTAAACTGAAAAAAAAAATGAGACTAGCACTATTTTCTACATGAAAGGAAACACAACTGTCAAGACAAACTGTCGGAAGGCAGTGTCCCGTGTGTCCTGCTGGAGACAGTGAGCCATTACAGCCAATAAGAACTTCATTTTTAAAAAAATATTCTACGTGCATTGGTGTTCTGCATGCATGTGTGCCACCTGTGTGAGGGCATCAGGTCCCTGGAGCTGGAGTTACAGACAGTTGTAAGCTGCCAATGTGGGTGCTGGGGCTTGATCCTCTGGAAAAGCAGCCAGTGCTCTTAACCACTGAGCCATTTCTCCAGCCCCAAACTTAAAAAATCTTTTTTGAAAGATTTACATTCAAAATGCTACATTTTGAAGTAAGTGTGTGTGTATACTACACACAAGCCTGGTGACTTCTGGTAAAGGCCAGAAGAGGGTGCTGGATCTCCTAGAATTATGTTTATGAACTGTCATATGGAACTAGGACCTGAACCTGGGTCTCTCTGCAAGAGCAGAAAACGCTCTGAAAGGATGAGCCGTCTGTCTACCCCTTAACATTTTAGATCTCAACTTTCAGTACGGTGCCTAGAGACTCAATCACTCTCAGTCTGTGAGGAGGAGTTTTGGAAGAAATATAATTAGATAATCTGTCCAGCTCTTCAATGAAAAAAATACACTTAAAAATTGAAAACAGGGCTGGTGAGATGGCTCAGCGGGTAAGAGCACCCGACTGTTCTTCCGAAGGTGATAAGTTCAAATCCCAGCATCCACATGGTAGCTCACAACCATCCGTAACGAGATCTGGCGCCCTCTTCTGGAGTGTCTGAAGACAGCTACAGTGTACTTACATATAATAAATAATAAAATAAATCTAAAAAAAAAAAATTGAAAACAGAGCTAAACTTAGAGCTAGATCCTGAAGCAGAGACAAAAGCAAGCAGAACTCCGAGTTCCAGGCTAGCCCAGTCACCACAGCAAGTTCCAGTTCAGCCAACGACATAGGTTACAGACACAGTGAGACACTATTTAAAGGAGGGGGAAGAAAGGAAAAAGAAGGAAAGGAAAGAATAAGCCCAGCCCCACCCCTACCTCACCTAGCCCAGCCTCACCCCTACCTCACCTAGCCCAGCCCCACCCCTACCTCACCTAGCCCAGCCCCACCCCTACCTCACCTAGCCCAGCCCCACCCCTACCTCACCTAGCCCAGCCCCACCCCTACCTCACATAGCCCAGCCCCACCCCTACGGCCACCACAGCTTCCCTCAATGCTCTTCCCATCAGCAAATGAGAAACTCAGGCATGCCCACAGTTCTTGAACACTGATAGATGAGGGTTCAGTCAAAAATAAGGTATTTAGACTATATATCCCCTCTAAGGCTCAGGGAACAAGCAGGAAGTCAGAGACAAAGGCAGTGAAATCCAAAACAGGACACAACAATGTAACCACAGACTCATAGCAGGCACAGTGCCTCAGTCTGGGTCTGCACAAGTCAAACCCTGTCAATCATCAGTCTTGGGTGGTGGAGGGCTCACTCGACCCTAACCCAACCCTTACCTCTGGATTACGGCAGCTCAGGAGACTGGTGCACCCACCAGACTCCAAAGGATAATGCCAGTTCTAAGGCCACAGAATGGTCCCGGTCAAACAAACCCAAAGGGACACAGACGAAACAGGAATCCCATAACCTACCACTGTGGGAGAATTACAATTTACAAAACTCTGAGCAGACTCTTGGTAGCCAGCTGTAGAGTGCCACCTTGTGCCTCTGCTATACCTGATAGTTCCCGTGGGGGAAGGAAGGGGGCTGATGAGGTGGGCCATCGTGTCTGGAATGTTGATGGTCAGGGGTGAGATGTGTGGCTGCACAGGCTTCACTGGCGACTCGGGTGCTTCCTGCTTCTCTCTTTTCTCGCTGGATAGGGCTGTGAATGTTATCTTGATATTTGTGCTCGGAAACCTGAAAGTGCACCTGGAAAACAGAACCTGATGGTCAGTTCATGTCTGCGACCACCAGGCACCTGAGCTTCTTTCTCCAAAGGACATAGGCCCTCTCCACTTCAAAAACCACAAGTCATGTATACCAAGGCATTTATTTAATGAGCAAAACCACAAATAGGGAATTTTGTACGATGTTAGCCTAACGGCACGCATTTGCAAACCCACCACTTGGGAGGTAGGAGTAGACGTTCAAGACCAGCTCTAGCTAAACAGCAAGTTCAAGGGCAACCTGGGCCACATGAGACACCCTACCTTCACCCCAAAAAGACAGAAGAGAGTGTCAGAGAATGTGAGAGACAGAGACAGAAAGACACACAGAAACAGTACTCAGAGCAGCCATTAAAAATAAAAATTATAGGATAAAAAAGAAAGGAAAAAGAAAATCAAATGTCTGCCACCTGGCAAGGTGTGGCCCCCAGCAAGGGCTAAGAAAGCACTAAGGAAAGTTACACTTGGACCATCTTCAGCACTGTGGAATCCTTCCACAGGCCTCTACCCTACCCCTGGGCTGCCTCTGACAGCCAGCCAGTATGGAGCATTGAGCTGAGAGACCTAAGGCTCCACCAACATCTATGTTTACATACAAACCATACCTTTACACTAACATACAGCCCCATGGAAATCAATCATGTTTAAACAGTCTCTAAGTAGAAAGGCAGAGGCAGGCAGATTTCTGAGTTCAAGGCCAGCCTGGTCTACAGAGTGAGTTCTAGGACAGCCAGGGCTACACAGAGAAACCCTGTCTCAAAAAAACAAAAACAAAAACAAAAAAAAGTAGAAAGGCAGTTTAAAATTAGAGATGTCTCTTTATACAAAACAAGTTCAACTGATTTATAACTGATTTATCAATCTGTTTTCTTTCTTTTTTTTTTTTTTTGGTTTTTCGAGACAGGGTTTCTCTGTGTGCCCTGGCTGTCCTGGAACTCACTTTGTAGACCAGGCTGGCCTCGAACTCAGAAATCCGCCTGCCTCTGCCTCCCGAGTGCTAAGATTAAAGGCGTGCGCCACCACGCCAGTCTCAATCTGTTTTCAAAATAGTACTCCCAATAGATTTCTTGCAACCAATCCCTCTTCCCTACAGTAAAGGAACAGCTTTCTGTCCTCTGAGAAACCATCGCCTGTTTAAGTTTCCTCAAAGACTCCCAAGTGGTTCTATTTTCCACTGCATTCCAGATTTTGAGACCAATTCCTTCTCTCTTAACCTCTTTCATACTGACACCCGTGATCTCTGGGTCTCATGAGTTCAGATTCCTTGCAAACCCTATAACAATGTTTTGGCTGGGAATCTTCTCTTCCTGTCCTTTTTTTTCCCCAACAGCGTCTCACTACGCAGTCCACTGTTCTAGAGTCCTATGTGGACCAGGCTGTACTTGAACTCACAGAGATCCTCATGCCTCTGCCTTGACCTCTGAATGCTAGGATTAAAGATGTGTGGAAGTACTCCTGGCTTTCTTCCCTGGTTCTAATCCCTATAATTGCATCTATATTAAATCACTCTCCTTCTCTAACATGTGAATGGGTGTATTGGCTGCATATATGTCTGTGTATCCGGTGAGTGCTTGGCACCCATGGAGGTCAGAAGCAGGGCCAGATCTCCTGAAACTGAAATTACAGATAGTCCCATGACACCACGAGGCTACTGGGAATTCAATCTGGGTCCCCTGCAAGGGTTTTTAACTGTTGAGTCATCTCTATAGCCCCCTAAAACATTTTCTTAAACTTCAATTCTGAAGCTGGTGTGATAATAAACACCTGTAATCCCAGTACTTCAGAGGTGGAGGCAGTATTACCAGTTCAAAGACAGCCTTAGCTGCATAAGCCCTGTCTCAAAAAAAAAAAAAAAAAAAAAACGGGTAAATTTTTAAAGAAGACAAATTCCTCTTGTTTCCTAGGCTACAGGAAAAAAGAAAAAAAAAGCACACACAAGAGAAAAGTTAGAGAAAGAGAAAGAGAGCGAGAGCGCGTGAGAATGCACTTCCAGAGAGCCCACGTTTCCTTTCACTGCCATCTGTGTCAGTCAGTCAGTCAGTCAGTCAGTCAATAAACATTGAAACTTGGTAACATTAGTGGCCCTCAGCTATTCAGAATGCCCACACATAAAATAAATGAACGAACGAACAAACGAACGAATGAATGAAAACATTAGTGGTAATACATTTCCACAGATGGATTTGTTTCTGTGCACACCTACCAGGGAACCTTGATTTTGGACTCTCATGACCTGGTGCAGGATCCCAGAGGCTTGGGATAGCAGGTTGAGTGACTCATCTGAGTTTCTTTATACAGGCAATTTTGTCTGGACTTTAGTCCCTATTGTCCCCTAATTCTATTAACAAAGACTGAAAAGAGCTCTCTGCCCACCCACTATTCTATCTGGCTGGCTCAGTAGTGGTGCAGGCCTATAATGCCAGCTACTCAGAAAGCAGAGACAAGAGAGGACCACAAGCTCAAGGCCTGCCAGGCGATAGAGTAAAACCCTATCTCAACATAAAGAGTAAAAAGATAGGGAAGGATCAGATCAGTTCAGTGGTGGAGTGTGTGTCTAGCACGTACGAGGCTCTAGCTTCAAACCAGGAAGGAAAGAAAAAAAACAAAGGAAAGGCAATGGGAAGAATGGTGGAGCAGATAAGAGTGGATATCGCTGCACTGTGACACAGAAAGGCAATGGAGAATGGTGGAACAGATAGCACTACACTACTAGAGCAGATATTGCTGCACTGTGACACAGATACCCAGCAACAGGAGCACAGATGCATCAAAGTTCACCCATGCGCCAGAGTGCCACTCAACAACTGTAGTGCCAACTACTCATGCACAGATGCAGCTCACAAACACCATTAAATACAAGCCAAGCTCTGAGTTTAGTCCACCAGACTGCACTTAATGAAATCCTGAAAACTACAGCTCATCTCCTTCCTAGAAGATCACAGTGTGCCGACCTGGGCTACCTCAGGAAGATGATGCCAGTGATTCTGAGGGTAAATCTAGTGCTCTATTCTCTACTCTGAGATACAGACTGCCAGGATATACATGGGCATCAATCAAACTCTTTAAAGGGCTCCTTCAAGTTAGGTTGGTTCTGTTCTATATAAAGTATATTTCAAAGAAAGCTCACTTAAAATAGCAACCAAGTCAGGGAAATGATCAGAGGCTGGCAAGACAGATAGCTTTCTGCTATGTGAGCCTGAGAACAGGGCTGGAAGTAACAGATAGCTTTCTGCTATGTGGGCCTGAGAACCAGGCTGGAAGTAAAGAACAGACTCCTGAGAGTTGCCCTCTGACCCAACACGTATTACGTGGCAAGTGTGCATACTACCAATATATGATAATAATTAACTTAAAAACAAAAATCAAAACCAAACAAACAGTAGTGTCCTTTCCCCCTAAAATGTCAAAAGATCAGACTACAGTTTAGGGTGCACACATATAACTCTGTGCAATTTAAGGTACACACACATCAACACAGAAGTGACACACTGAACAAAGTATCACTTTTGTTTTTCCTATACAGGGCCTGAGCAAAATGAATATAATGTCTAGGAGTGGTTTACATACTCACTTAATAAAGCTGATAATTACATATTTGACTTTAGGTAAAGTATTTCATTAACAGGACTCCTGATAACAAGTCTGTCCTCCACCTCTTAGGCACTTGCAGTGACAAATGACACAAGCCCACCTTGGTTCCTTATATTGCAAGACTTCATACCATTCCTCAACTCAAGAGGATTGTCTTAAAAATGTCACCGGAATAGTTAATAAGCACACGAAAAGATCTTCAAGTCACAAAGACCCACAAAGGTCTGGGTAGAAGTGGTAAAAACCTCTATAAATAGATGAGTAGAGAAATAACATATTTTAAAAATCTATATCCAAAAGTCTAGGTATGGTGGTATGTGCCTTTAATCATGGCAGTCCTGAGAATGAAGCAGGAGGATCAGGAGTTCAAAGTCATCCTCAGATACATATGTTCTAGGTCAGCCTGGGCTACCTGAGATCTTTTCTCCCAAACTTAAACAAGTGCATCTGAGAATATTCACAGCAGCAATAATAGCTCCAAATAAAACTATTTTATGTGTTCATCTGTAGAGTAAATTTACTAAATTCACATTCTTAAGAACTTTACAGAAACAAAATGACCCAGTTTTGTTAAAGAAGAAGAAGGAGGAGGAGGATTTCATAAGCATACCATTCAAATTCTTCACCTCAGGGTCCATTCTTTATTCCATATGCATTCAAAAAGAAAGATACCCAATCTATGGCTTAGAATTCAGAATAGTTGTTCCAGAGCTGAGAAGGCACAGTGTGTGTGTGTGAGTGTGAGTGTGTGTGTGTGTGTGTGTGTGTTGTAGGGGGAATGACAGTGAAGATGAATGCTAATCTAATCATCTGTACCCTAACTGTGACAGGCCACAGGAGTGGCAGAGGCAGAGCAATGACAATCATGCAACTATCTCCTGGTGATTCAAAGGGGATTAGAGAAATATTCAAGTGAGAAAGAAGGCACAGGTAAGTAGTTCTGTGGACTCAGAAAAGTAGCTAGCTAGGAAGAGGATGAATCCACAGGCTGTGGAAGGACACCAGCTCTCTCCAAGGAGGAAACCTGGAAGAGAGAAAGAGTGGGGCTGCAAGAGCATGTCACCCTAAGCCTTTTGTTCTTCCTGTTGACTTGCTTTGGAGATCTACAGTCCCTTCTCTAAATTCTAAAAGCAAAGGTTCTGAAAATCTAATCTCAAATGCCCTGGCAGCCCATTCTGACCTGCACTGAAGAAGAGTTAATTATAGCCTTCGACTGCCCCACTTAGTGAGAACAACCTTGTGTTTTTGCCTCAGAAGTCTAACAGTCTGGATCACAAGGTGCACGGAGTGCTGCACCCTGTGAACACAGACGCCACCAGACAAACCTAGAGGCTTCCAGTGGAACCCTACAAGCATCATACCTCACAGTACCACTTCTCACAGGGTGTCTCTAAAATATCCTGACTAGTTAAAAAGGCAAATCAGATGTTTATATGGAAAGGAATAAGTTCACTAAGCTGCTGTCTTAGACCACTAATAAGTATTTCTATCATTACTGATAGACAATAAGTATCCCCAGAATACTTATCAGTGCCTCTGATCACAGCTGTTAACTCCTGCCCACCCTCTATTGGCCATCGTGTCTCAGCACCAGCAAGGTAACCTGTAGCAGAGGTTCACATGGCACCAGACAAAAGTACCCAGCTGCTGCCTATCTTGTTAAGCAAAATCTTGACTCAGGGATTATATGACCCTTAGTCACCAGGCAGAGACATTAAAGAAAATGTCTTTACCCTTTACTTAACACACTGAACCTGTAACCGTGCAAAAAAGATCTATCAAAAAGATAACATTTCAGGCAGATGGTGATGGCACACACTTTAATCCCAGCAGTGGGGAAGAAGCAGCAGGTGGATCTCTGTGCGTGGCCACCACTGCCTGGTTTCTCTGCTTAGTCCTGGCTGTACTGGAACTCACTTTGTAGACCAGGCTGGCCTTAAACTCAGAAATCCGCCTGCCTCTGCCTCCCGAGTGCTGGGATTAAAGCCGTGCACCGCCACGCCCGGCTTTAAAATTTTTAAAAAGAGAAAAGAGAAGCTGGATGGTGGTGGCACACACCATTAATCCCAGCACTGTGGAGGTAGAGACAGACAGATCCCTGAGTTTGAGGCCAGCCTGGTCTACAGGGTGAGTCCAGAACAACAAACTGTTTTCAAAAGCAAACAAACAGCTGGGGGGGGGGGGGGGGGAGACACACGCACACTTTTAATCCCAGCACTCGGGAGGCAGAGGCAGGTGGATTTCTGAGTTCGAGGCCAGCCTGGTCTACAAAGTGAATTCCAGGACAGCCAGGGCTATACAGAGAAACCCTGTCTCGAAAAACCAAAAAAAAAAAAAAAAAAAAAAAGGCAAATAAATAGTAAAAAAGAAACAAGACAGCCAACCATGCCCTTTGCTGGCTAACAGGCCCCATTCTAACTCTGTCCTCCACATACAGCTTCCTTTTCTGATCTCACATCAACCCCGGTTCCTGACATCCAGATCAGAGAGAAGCAGGTGCTTTCAGAATACAGTCCATTAATAGAATCACTTGTTTTCAAAGCATAACTCTATATAATCACAGCACTGGAAAGGAAGAAGAGGAGTTCAAAGCCATCCTCAACTACTTGAGCTGAAGGCCAGCCTAGGCTGCATAAGACTACCTTAAAAAATAAACATGGCTGAAAAGAAGGCTCAGCAGCTAAAAGCACTTGCTGAGACCCGCCCCCACCCTCCATTCTAGCATCTGTTTATGGTTTCCACCACACCAGGTAAACAGACAGTACACACAATACATGCATGTGAGCAAAACACTTTGTACACATTTAAAATTTACATTTTGAGTGGTCACATCTGATTGTCACCCATCACTACTAATTTATAATAAATACAAGTTCATAAATTGAGAAGTGTAAATTATCACTGAGACTAATTCTAAGCTGTCTCTTAGAATCACTTATATCTTTAATTTCTTCAACAAGCCCTTTATTCTTATAACCCACTCTCTAGAAAAAGCTTCACCTGCCACACACGTGACCCAAAGCAAACAAAGCCAGAGACAACATGTGCTGCACAAGAAAGAAACATACTCAGGCTCACACATACTCTAGAGTGTTATGACTCTCTCTCTCTCTCTCTCTCTCTCTCTCTCTCAAGCACACCTCAGAAGGGACTGCATGCAGATCCTCCCATGCCATATACACCCAGCAGGGTTCACTTACACGTCTGTGAGCCTAGAAGGTGTCCGCTGCTCTTTACAACAATGGGTTTCTCACTCAACACGACCAAATGCAGTTCACTCGCAAAGCTGCAAATGCTCATTAGAGGTGATCTCTGCTGTCAGTCGAGTTAGTGAACATGAAACTATCTAAAAGATACAAACTCGAAATGTATTTGCTAAGATGATCCCTTCCCTTAACAGCATGAAGAGAAAAACTGGGAAAGACTTGGGCTAGAGCCCCTGGTGCCTGGTCAGACAGAACAGAAACCCCGAAGCAGCAGCAGCAGGGTGTGGACAAGTAACGGAGAAAATGGCGCACAGAAGAACAGGGGTGGCAGTCAACTCGGGCCCAAAAGTGGGCACCAGGCCACAGCAGAGCAGGTCCAGAAGAGAGATGGAATAACATTCACAGAGAAACACAGGGAACGAGGGTCCAAGCCACCAGGATAAGTAACACGGAGGAAGACACCCGGGCCACCATGTGGGTAACTCAGGGGTAGGAGCAGCTCCACACAAATGCTTCCAGTGGGCCAGCTGCAGAACAGCAAGAACAGAAAAGACCAGCAAGAAGAGAGGAGGAAGAGGAGGAGTTGTTAAGAGGAAGAGGAGGAGGATGGTGCAGGTCAATGGGGAAGTTAAGGTAATCATCTCTTATTTCCAATTCCCAAAGCTGCTTAAAAATCCCATTTTCGAGCTAGGGAGATGGCTCAGCAGTTAAGAGCACTTGGCTGCTCTTCCAGAGGACACAGGTTCAATTCTCAGCACACACATGGTAGCTCATAACCATTTGTAACTCCTGTTCCAGGGGATCCAACTCCCTCACACATGCAGGCAAAATTCCGATGTATATAAAATAAAACTAAATATATTTTAAAAAATCCATTGTAGTGCTAAAACAGCGCAATGCACTATGTTTTCCTGAGGAGTATAAGGACCTAGGTTCCATCCCTTCCTTTCCCAAGTTCCACAATAGGAACAAACAGAATTTCAATCTAAAAAAGAGTTCATCAGCTACCATTTATGTATTAATTTGGCAACAGGAAATGACATTTTATTTTTTAAATTCTATCTCCCAAGGTTCAACTGTTCCTACTATATACCAACTTTAGCCTCATAAACAGATTCTATGGTTTCTATCCTCCCACCCTATATATCACCCAACCATCTTTTTTATGAGCTGACACTAAGGCCAGGGTTAGTTATACGGCAGGCAGGATTCCCAGCAACTTCCTAAGAGTCAAGTAGGTGCCTCATCATCCAGACCCATAACAGCATTCAGGTCCAATAAAGAAGACTAGAGAAGGAGCTGGTGTTTGCTTAGCACAGACAATCTACCAACTATGATGGCAGACTGGACAGTAAGCCAGGTTCTCCCTCAGCTCCCACTGCAAGGTAAGAAACATTTTCCATTCTCCTTAAATCCAAGAGAAACAAAATTACCAACCCTGTCAAAATGAGGTACTAGAGCCAGATCTGGGTAGCAAATTTCTCATTAAACACACACACACACACACACACACACACACACACACACACAAAATCAAACAAACAAGAAAACAAATTTGCACCCTATAGTCTTTTTTTCTTTTCTTTTCTTTTTTTGTTTTTTTTCTTTTTGGTTTTTTGAGACAGGGTTTCTCTGTATAGCCTTGGCTGTTCTGGAACTCACTTTGTAGACCAGGTTGGCCTCGAACTCAGAAATCCACCTGCCTCTGCCTCCCGAGTGCTGGGATTAAAGGCGTGCGCCACCACACCCAGCATGCACCCTATAGTCTTAAATTGTCTACAAACTTCAGATCCTGATGAACAGTATTACCCCACACAAAGAAAGAATTTAATCTTCACAGTAATCAATTAGCTCTTTGTTAGAAATTTTATTAGGCTAATGTTTTTTTACATTTTTATTTATTTATTTGGAGAAGGCAGTGCCCACCGCAGAGTATGAGAGTTGGTTCTCCCCCTCTACTAAGCAGGTTCAGAAGACAGAACTCAGATCCTCAGGTTTACAGGTAACCACCGCTATCCGATGTGCCATATTACTGGCCCAAACTGGTTTCATTTCTTATAATCCCACCAAGCACTGAACCCACATTTTTAAAAACAAATATTTTTTTATCATGGGAAAAACTAACTTCAAAGACAGCTTACCTTCAGTGGCTGGAGGCTGTCTCTAAAACCTGTTTTGTACATGTGCTCCAACTCTCAGAACTCAGATCAACAAACAAACAACACTAAAAAACCATCCAGCAGCAGGGCATGGTGGCGCACGCCTTTAATCCCAGCACTTGGGAGGCAGAGGCAGGTGGATTTCTGAGTTCAAGGCCAGCCTGGTCTACAAAGTGAGTTCCAGGACAGCCAGGGCTACACAGAGAAACCCTGTCTCGAACAAACAAACAAAAACAAAACAAACAAAAACAACAACAAAAACCAACCAGCCCAATCAAGAGCTCTCACTGCTTTACTCAAATACATTCAGCTCAAAACAACTCTGAGGGAAGCAGAGGCTGTGAGAGCTTCTCTGGGAATCAGGAGCTTCCACAGGACCAGTGCACACTAGAATAAAAATTAGCATCTCAGGCTGCTTCCCAGGCCAAGTCCAAGACAAGGGTGGAGGCCATTCCAAGACTGAGAAGACTGCTTGCTTTCAGGAACTCTATCTGGAACATGCTACATTAGCTAAGGAACAAATACCTCAGTTACTAAATGAAAAGTTCACATGGTTCACAACACCAACAAACTACAAGGCAACGTGATTTCCAAAGGTACCAGTTTTCAACATGATAACAAAAATTCTAAGTCACATAAAGAAATAGGAGTGACTCAACAAAGGAGCAAACAAGATTTATGTGCAGTGCTTGGTACTAGACCATATGCTTAGCATATGTTAGACCCTGGGTCCAACCTCTAACATACACACCCACACACAAACAAGAACAGTACAACAAAAAGAATCCAGTCCTGAAGAAAGACCAGATGCTGGACTTACTACACAGAATCTTTAAACAGTTTTCTTAGCAAAACACAGTGGATCATTTCTGCAGTCCCAATACTTGGAAAGCTGAGGTAGGAGGGCCAATGAGAGGTCAAGGCTAGCCTGGGCTACACAGTGAGTTCCTGTCTCAGAAACAAATGGGATAGAATCTGGGGGCTGGAGAATTGGCTCAGTGGCTAAGGGAGTGTAATAACCACAAGGATCAAAATTCAATTTAGATCCAGCAATGGAACTGTGAAAGGTTCACAACCACCTACAACTCCAGGTGCACATCTTGGGCCTCCCTGGGAACAGGCACTCACATGCACATGCAGACACACATACAAGTAAGTATTCTTTAAAAAGGAAAGAAAGAAACCCCAGTGTGGTAACTCACTCCTTAATCCTAGCACTCAGGAGGTAGAAGCAGCCGGATCTGAGTTCAAGGCCAGCCTTGAACTTCAGAGAGTATGAAAACACCCGGGACTACATAAAGAAAGAGAGAGAGAGAGAGAGAGAGAGAGAGAGAGAGAGAGAGAGAGAGAGAAAGAAAGAAAAGAAGTGGGCGAATACATACTGAGAAACAACCACAAAAGACGAGGACACTCTCATTGATCCTAGCACTCAGAAGGCAGAGGCAGGAGGATCTCACAGCAAGTGTGTAGATAGCCTGGTCTTCAAAGTTCCAGATCAGCTGGGGCTACACTAGGACTGTTTCTAAACAAACCAAAAAAGAAGAGTATTTTTATCTTTGAGAAGCTAATTTCAACTAGTTAGACAGAATTACATAAGAAGCAGGGAAGGAGGTAGAAGTTGTTAAGCTATCAAGTCACTAAATTCAGCTTGGTCCAGTTAGAATAGTGTACAGAGCTAGAAAAGGCCTGGTTTGGGAGATGCTCCAGTTTGGACACCCTAAGGATCATCTCCCCAGGGCTCTTCAAGGACAATCACCCAGAATGAATAAGACAATAAATGAAGACCACCACACCCTACTCCTAGCCCAAGACAAGAAGATGGAATCCAGGTTAGACAGGAGACAGACACACAAGATCTGTGGGAGAAGCAAAAGCAAGCAATACAAGGGAAGACCAGGTCTCTCTGTCTAGCATCAAAATAGTATCAACAGCAGGCTGGCTTTACTCCTCTAACAGACCAATAATGTTTTTCAAGTCCCACCATTGAGTTCTATACCCTGATATACATTTTTACTTAAAGAAACCATATGTACATCTGACCAGGCTTCCACAGGATCAGCCATCTTTGCTTTAAAGCAGTTTGAAAACAAAAGCCACTTTGGATAGTCTATCATCAACCAAAACAGGACTAGGTGGCTGGGCAGCCCACATCAACAACCCCAAAACAAGAGAGGCATAGGCAGGCAGATCTCTAGAGTCAGCCTGGTCTGCATAATGAGACCCTGTCTAATGAGCACTTAATGCTAGAACACTTATACAACATATGTAAGGCCATGGGCTTGCCTCTCCAGATCCCCTCAGAGTGGAGATAATTATAGTCCAGCGTGGATTGCTTTGAACATGTCTGTCTTCTTCTGCAGCATTCATCGAACCCCAAGGTGTTCTGGTGTTTCTGTTTTGGTTTGCCTGTAGGCTTGTCTGTGAATCATGTGTATGCCTGGTGCCCAGAGACAGAAAAGGGTATCGCATCCCTTGGAACTGAAATTACAGTCAGTTGTAGGTGCTGGAACACCTGAACTGGGTCCGCTGCAAGAGGAACAAATGTTTGTAACTGCTAAGTCATTTTCTCTAGTTACCTCCCAAGTTTTGTTGTTTTAAGATTGATTGATTGATTATTTATTTATTTATCTATTTATCTATTTATTTATTTATTTATTTGCAACGGGGTCTCACTGGCTGGCCTGTAACTCTGTAGATCAGGCAGCTCTTTAACTCACAGAGATCTCTGTCTGTCTGCTCCCAAGTGCTTAGATTAAAGGTGTGCACCACAATGGCCAGCCCTAAGATTTATTTTTATGTATGTATCTGTGTGTATGTACAATGTGTGTGGGTGCTGTGAACGAATTCAAATCCTCTTAGAGCAGCCTGCACTCTGAACTGCTGAACTATCTCTACATTCCCCAAGTCAAAATTTAAAAGCCTACAAAAAACAGCGTTTAATTCTAGTACTCAGGAGGCGGAGGCAAGTACATCTGAATAAGGGGCCAGCCTGGTCTACAAAGTGAGTTCCAGGACAGCCGAGGCTACAGAGAAACTCTGTCTTGAAAAAACCAAAAGCAAAACAGCCTACCCTTGATGGTAGCCAGTGAGATGGTGAACAGGTGACAGCACTGGCTGCCAACACTGCCAACCTGAGTTCTCTCTGCAACTCTGATAGGAGGCAGAACCAACTCGCACCGGTTGTCTTTTGACCTATGTATATGTCCCCTCTGACCATATGAACTGAATAAAACTTTTTTTTTTAATAAAAAGTCTACATTGAACAATTCACTAGCAAATACCTAAGCCCTATTAAGTCCTTTGGGCTAGGAGAGGTCACAGGTCACAGATCTGAGAACTTGAAGAGGAGCCATCTAGGCCACAGAATGGCTACTTAGGTGTACTTAGGATATAATCCAGCTCAAGAGTAGAACAGTACACACACACTCATTAAAAGCCAGGATGGACAGCTAACCTTTAAGCCACACATTTCTGCACTAAGTTCAGACCGCCATGAAAATGATCCCTCTGTTTAGAAATGGTAAAACATGGCATTTTTACAACTCTTCTTTTTTTTTTTTTTGGTTTTTTGAGACAGGGTTTCTCTGTGTAGCCCTGGCTGTCCTGGAACTCACTTTGTAGACCAGGCTGGCCTCGAACTCAGAAATCCACCTGCCTCTGCCTCCGGAGTGCTGGGATTAAAGGCGTGCGACACCACTCTTCTAGCTGTCTCTAACAGACCTGTTTATATTCTATTTAAGAATCAGGAGCCGGGGGCTGGTGAGATGGCTCAGCGGGTTAGAGCACCCGACTGCTCTTCCAAAGGTGCTGAGTTCAAATCCCAGCAACCACATGGTGGCTTACAACCACCCATAACAAGATCTGACGCCCTCCTCTAGTGCGTCTGAAGTCAGCTACAGCGTACTTATGAAGAATAATAAGAAATGAATCCTTGGACCGGAGAGACCAACCGGAGCAAGCGAGGCTGTCCGGAGCAAGCGAGGCTGTCCGGAGCAAGCGGAGCCGAACGGGGACGGCTGGAGCGAGTGGGGCCGAATATGATGGCTGGAACGAGTGGGGGCCAACCGGAGCAAGCAGGGGCTGGCTGGAACAAGCGGAGGCCATACGGGGGCAGCCGGGAGCGAGTGTGGCTGGCCGGAGCGAGCGGAGCCCGGAGCCTGTGGGAGCAAGCGGGCTCTAGCAGAGCGAGCGAGCGAGGTTGACCGGAACAAGGGAAAAAAAAAAAAGAAAAAAGAATCAGGAGCCGGGCATGGTGGCGCACGCCTTTAATCCCAGCAATCGGGAGGCAGAGGCAGGAGGATTTCAAGTTCAAGGCCAGCCTGATCTACAACGTGAGTTCCAGGACAGCCGAAGCTTTACAGAGAAACCCTGTCCAGAAAAACGAAAGAAAGAAAGAAAGAAAGAAAGAAAGAAAGAAAGAAAGAAAGAAAGAAAGAAAGAAAGAAAGAAAGAAAGAAAGAAAGAAAGAAAGAAAGAATCAGGAGACGAGCTTTGGTACTGCAGCTGAGTGAGTCTCAGTATCTTGGATAACTATCACTTAGTATGGCTATGGTGACTCTAATGCATGTCTAACCACTCCAGTAAACCGGGGAGGCAAAAGGAGAACTCTGGTTAAAGAACAAAACAAAACCCCAACCAGTATTGACTCAACCCTTATTAACTACATCAATGTATCTACAAGACCATGTCAAGCTAAAGTCAACTGGACAGAAGTACAAAAGTACAAAAGCTCCCTCAGCCTTGGAACAGCCATCTGTAACTCAGAGCATAGAAGGGCAAGGCGTCTGCTTTTTTTTAATTAAATGTTTATACTCCTTTGGATATGAAGAATCTTTTGCTAGTTTAATGTTTGGTGGTCCCACCCAGGGCCTAGATACTTCGAGGCTCCTTCTCCAGGTTCAGAAAAGGCATGTATGTTCTGCTGAAAGCTGTCAGGACTCTAGTCAAGTACCATTTATATAAACACCAACAAAACCCAACCCCTTGTTTGGGATTTTAGGAATTTAAGAAAATTCCCCCAAAAGATTCACCAGGCTCTCATCCAGTCTGCTTAGACTTGTTGACAAAGGATCTTCAGGGCTCTCTTCTCAGCTCTAATACCCAGTTCCTTCCTCTACCAGAAAGCCCAGCCCATGCATCAAACAGCAAAGAGAGGATCGAGCAAGAAACCACAACAGTTTTTGTTACAGGCAGAGAAGTCAGATGCTATTGTGGGGGAAAACCGAGATCTCTCTCCCATAAGCCACATACAAACCCAGTTTGAAAAGGAGCTAAGGTGCCAAGGGAGTTCACGATGGGGGAGAGGGGGAGTGTGACCATCAAATGCGCCTACAGTTGTGACCATGTGAACGGAGTCATTTGGAGAATACAGAAGGGAGAAGAGTTATGAAAGTCAGTTTACAACTGAATTTAATCCATTCTTTCCTGCTGGTTAGTTAACACAGGTAAACCATGCTACTCTGCTAGGACAGAAGACACAATAATTTGGGGTTAATTTATACATACAAAGAGTTCTGAGCCTTTTTTATAATTTAATTAATTAGTACTCTTTTGAGGTATGAACAATCTTTTGCTAGTTTAATGCTTGTGAATTTTGAGAAATATCTGGAATCTGAACTTCAGTACATGTTTAACTTTCTTTCTTTTTTTTTTCATGTTTAACTTTCTTACTTAACCCAAGAAGTACCAACAAGTCTCAGGAAGCCTAGGCTGTGTGATAAAATTCATTATACTTAAGAGGATATTGGCATTGTGTGATACGTGCCTTTAATCCCATCACTTAGGCAGTGGAGGCCTAAAGATCTGTGTCTGAGGCTAGCATCGGCTATATAGAGTTACAGGCCAACCTAAGCTATGTGTAGTAAGACCCTGCCTCAAAAGAGGGAAGGAAGGGTGAGCAGGGAGGGGGAGGGGGAGGGGAAAGAGGAGGAAGAGAGAATGGGAATGAGTGAATACTGGGTAGTGTGGCTAAGTGTTATAATTAGGTTTTATGAAGTCCCGGTCAGGGTTACTGTTGCTGTGATGAAACACCATGACCAAAACAACTTGGGAAGGGAAGAGTTTATTTGGGTTATGCTTCCATATCACAGTTCATCATCAAACAAAGTTAGGACAGACACTCAAGCAAGGCAGGAACCTGGAGGAGCTGATGCAGAGGCCATGGAGGGGTGATGCTTACTGGCTTTCTCCTCATGGCGTGCTCAGCCTGCTTTCTCATAGAATCCGGCCCAGCAACTGCCCTACCGACAATGGGTTGGAACCTCTCCCATCAATCACTAATTAAGAAAATGCCCTATAGTCTTGCCTATAGCACAATCTTACAGAAGCATTTTCTTAATTGAGAGTCCCTCCTCTCAAATGACTTTAACTTGTGTCAAGTTGACATAAAACTCTCCAGTACATATGGTTTCTAAAAATTGGAGCTGCAATAAAAAAAAAACAAAAAACTTAAATTGAGGTGCCAGAGTTCAGTAAAGGATCTGCTGCCCACGCCTCACTGGGACCCGAGTGCAGCCCTGCCACCCACCCACCCACTGCATGCAGAAGGCCAGATGCAGTGGCAAGCAGTTTCAATTCCAGCTCTGGGGAGACAAAGACAAAGCACCAGTGAGAGAAAACATGGCTGGAGCATGTATGCAACAGTACCCAAGGTTGGCCTCTGGCCTCCATATGTATACACCTACACAAAAAGAAAACGGAATTCAAAACTTGCAGTAGAAAGTGTGTGCGTGCAAATTATTAGGTTCACAAAAGATAGTAATAGTGCAGTGCTTCTGCAACTAGGGATCCAAAGGAACCTTCCAGAACATGGGGAGAGCAAGGAGCCGCATCCAGCTAGAACCCCATCCTCTTCTATTGGCACCTGAACATGTTTGCCTAAGAGTAATGTTAAACCAGCAGTAAAGGCACAAAATCAACTAACACCAGGCAACTTCACCATGCCACTTCTAGGGACTGCAAGTCTGTCTGGGATGTGGTGCCAATTCTGGAAGACTAGAGGGGAAAAAGCTGTGTGAGAAGAGGAATTAGAACAAGAGGCTAATGACAACAGATCACAATGTGCTGTGGATAGCAAGGAAGCCCTCTTGCTCTCCAAACTGGGCAATGCAAGGCACTGCTGTCAGGTTGTCCTTGAGAGCAGTGTGCTACCAACCACTCTTCCGGTACCCTAAGCTGCTGTGCCACCTGGAAAACAATAGATGGCTTTCAAAGCTTAGAGAGCTCAGTTTCAAATGCACACCCCTCCTCCTCCTGGGTCTCAAGTATGTATAAACATAAACATGAATTTAAAAAATACAAATAAAATGCAATTTAGAGATTGACAGAAGCCAAGAGGGACAATCACAGCACTATCTGACCAGATTCCAGATTCTACTGGGACTCCCCCATAAGGGAAGAATAAGTTCTGATTCTCCACCTACTATGAGACAGGAAAAGTGGCTCACAAAAAGGGAGAAAGCAGCACCTAATACTGGAAAATGGAAAAACACCTAAGTGAACGAAGGGAAAGGAAACCAGGAACTGTAGAAGCCCCAAGGCCAGAAGAGACAAAGGAGAGGACACAGGTCCTTTTGTCCTCACAGGAGACCCAAGGACAGTAACTGCTCTGTGGCAGTTCTGCTCTCTCCCACCTCCAGCCAACCAATACCAGAATTATGATTCTCTATTCACCCTGTGGAGCAGTAGTGTGCCTCTTCACCAATGGTCATCCTGGAAGATTGTTGGCATCAGGGTCCCTCCACAAGAAATCTGCATCTTCCTGACATTGTCCCGGGAGAGCCAGCCTCCAGCAAGCAGAGGTCAAATCCTTATGACCATTCCTATCCTTTAGAAAAATAATCAGAACCAGGCAGGATGACACATGCCTGTAATCCCAACATTCAGGAAGCTGATACAGAAAGATCACCACAAATTCAAAGCCAGCCTGAGATACCCAGAGAAAGATTCTATCTCAAAAGTCAAACCAAACCAACCCAATCAACCAACCAAAAAGACACCCAGAAACTGCCGTTTTCTCTCTAAAGAATAGAACAGTACAATTTAAAAACCAGTAGCTCCTTTCTCCCCTAACAGGAGAGTAAACTGTAAAACTAAATGAAAACAAGCTTAAAAAAGAAAACAGGGCTGGCTGGGCAGTGGTGGCACATATCTTTAATCCCAGCACTTGGGAGACAGAGGCTGGCGGATTTCTGAGTTCAAGGCCAGCCTTGTCTACAAAGTGAGTTCTAGGACAGCCAGGGCTATACAGAGAAACCATCACGAAAGAAAGAAAGAAAGAAAGAAAGAAAGAAAGAAAGAAAGAAAGAAAGAGAGAGAGAGAGAGAGAGAGAGAGAGAGAGAGAGAGAAAAGAAAAAAAGAAAGAGAAAACAGGGCTGGAGAGACCTGCAGTTAAGAGCGCTGGCTACTCTTCCAAAGGACGCAGGTTCCATTCCTAGTACCCACATGGCAGTTCACAAACTTCTCTAACTCTAGTCCCAGGGAATCCAAAGTCCCTTATCCCCTGTGGGCAAGGCAGTCATGTGGTATACATATCTGTGCGTATGAAAAACATCCTGTACATGTAAAATAAATAAGATTTTAGAAAGGAGAGAGAGAAACATGTTAAAGGTATGAGGCTAACGAACAAGCAGCCCTCAAAGCTGACGCTACACAGGCCAGGCCTCTACCTCCCTGCTCTCTGGATCCACAGTGCTGCTAAGCTGGAAGATAGGACAGACAGAAGCAAAAGGACAGAGACAACAGTGGTGCCTCGCTGTGTGTTCAAGCCTCACGGCCCCTTAGGACCAGATTCCAAACACTAAGACCAAAACAAATATTGCCTCAGGTTTGTGTCCCAACTGGGATACAAATACGATACAACTGTGTTGTGATGCAGACGCTTACCCCAAACATAAGGGGCCAGAACGGCTAAGTGCTGGATACCACCTATCCAGGACCCAGTCCTTGCTGTCTGTCAGCCAAGAGGCATGCAAAGGACTATAGAGAGCTGCCTCAGAGCTAAAAACTGACAGTTCAGCAGGAAAAGGCACCTGACATGGAGCCTGCTCACACACATGCACACACACAAAGATAAATAAATGTTTTCTTTTAAAAATTGCTGCGCAGACCGGAGCGAACGGGGCTGGCTGGCCGGAGCGAGCGGGGACGGCTGGCCGGAGAGAGCGGGGACAACCAGAGAGAGTGGGGCTGACCAGAGCGAGCAGGGTTGACTGGAACGAGGAAGAAAAAAAAAATGGCTGCAAGACTGGTGGTGATGATACAGATCTTTAATCCCCAGCCCTCTGGAGGCAGAGGCAGGTATATCTCTGTAAGTTTGGGGCCATCGTGGTCTACAGAGTTCCAGAACAAGGCTACACAGAGGAACACAGTCCTGAAATAGATGGATGATGGATGGATGGATGGATGGATGGATGGATGGATGGATGGACCGACAGACCGACCGACTGACCGACGGGCGGACGATAAAAATTTAAAAGCTGGGGCCAGGAGATGGCTTAGCAGTTTAACAACTTACAGCGGCAAGCCGAAACAGTATTGCATCTCAAATCCTAGCATCCCTAAGGTGAGATGGGAGGTGGAGGCAGAACAATCACCCAGAAGCTCACAGGACAGACTGAAGTATACAGAGAAGTAGACACAAGAGAATTCTACCTTAATAAAGCAGAGAAATGAAGACCAACTCCTGAAATTGTGCTCTGACCTCCATATACACATGATGTCATCCATGCGTGAGCCCACACTTACACACAAGGGAATTCTTTAAAATGTTAAAAATGCTAATTACTTAAATCTAAAACAGTCCACACTATCGAACTGAGGGCTGGTCAGTTAGAACCAAGAGAGTAGAGATGACTCCAGCCACTGTTCTCTGGCTTCCAAGTGTGTACTGTGGCACATGGACAAAGACAGACAGACAGACACACACACACACAAATGGACTTTAAAGAAACGGGAGCTTGATAGCACACACCTTGAAGGCCAGTACTCAGGATGCAGAGGCAGGCAGGTTTCTGTAAATTTCAGGCCAACATGGTCTATGATCTACACAGCAATTTCCAGGGCAGCCAGGGCTACATATTGAGACCCTGTTTCAAAAGAACAAATACAACATCATCAAAAGACACAAGTATAGAGGTGCCCTCCTGTGGCAGGGAACTGTGTCTCACCACTCAAATGTCAACAAACCAGAGATGGCAATGCGGTCTCAACATAGGGAAGTGACAAGTCTAGAGTGACTGTCCCCAGTGTCCACAACCAGTAATAAAATGCACCAATGTGCTGAGTGAATGTGCACTCGGAGCCTGAGGGCAAAGGCAGCCACTGGCCCAGCAAAGCAGTGTAGACAGTAGTTTCATCAGACCCTGGTCCTCAGTCCAGGCTTCTATCTGCTCAGCTAAGCCAGAGGTGCTAAGCAAGGTCATCTCAAGCAACCCTTACAACCCTTGATGGACAGACAGCAGGCTTTGTAAGGGGTGGGGGTAGGGTGGGGTGTTGCGATCGGCTCTGCTCCGGGTCTTCTCCAGCAGGGATATCCTCCAGCTCACATGTGTCATTCTGCCTTCAGACAAGCAGGGTCTCTGCTGTAAACCTGCTGACATACAAGGTCTCTAACTCTAATCTTACCTCTCCATCCTTTCATGATCCTCTCCCCCTTACTCTCTACCCTCTGTCCTCACCCTGTAAAAGTTATGGTCCCATTTCACAGCCACTCCCACCCCCGCCTGCCCCTTCTTACTTCTCCCTTTCTGATACTAGTATTCTCTGAGAATCAAGGTTCTGTCCAACTCATTAGGGGTGGATAAGTCACTAAGAACCCCTCCAATCATCTGACAAGCTGCAGGAGCCACTGACTGAACATCTGCGGTCTCTCTCCAGTTTTCCCTGACTTACTGAACAAGCCTCTAAATATGACTCTGCTAAATATGACTTCAAGTCAAACATATGTGAGTATGGCTGCATCGTGATGCACTGCAAGGAATTAGTTAAATCAGTAGGACATGAGAAGAGGAGTCACTCTTCTTAATAAGCATAATCTATTTTGCATATTAAGTGGATCAGGCAGCAAAACATGGTGGAACACACCTGTAATCATACCCCTAAAGAAGGCAGGGAAATCATGGAGTTAGAAACTGGCCTAAGCTATACAGCGAGATCATCTCAATAAACAATTACTTTTAGGCAATAATAAAATCAATTCTTCTGTTTATGATGGCTATTAGTCTAGACTCTGACTAAAATTATGGACTTGGGGTTGAAGAGGTAGCTTGGCACCTAAAAGTACTGGATGCAGAGGACCTGGATTTGGTTCTTGAATAGCAGTTCATACAGTCTGTAACCTAGTTCCAGAGGACCCAACACCCTCTTCCAGCCTCTGAAGGCACCAGGCATGCCAGTGGTGCACAGACATGTGAGAAGAAAACACTCATATAGATAAAATAAATTACATAACTCACATTCTTTTTTTTTTTTCAAGATTTATTTTATGTATATGAGTACACTGTAGCTGTCTTCAGACACACCAGAGGACAGCATCCGATCCCATTACAGATAGTGTGAGCCACCACCATGTGGTTGCTAGGAATTGAACTCAGGACCTCTGGAGGAAGAGCAGCCAGTGCTCTTAACAGCTGAGCCATACTGTGCTGGGATTACAGGTGTGTGCAACTGCAGCCTGGCTACACACCAGCTCCAGCCCGACATTTTCAAAGTATAAAAACAACCATGAAGCTGGGCATGGTGGTACATGCCTTTAATCCCAGCACTCAGGAGGCAGTCAGTGAGTTCCAGGCCAATGTAGAAAGACTCTCACATACATACATACATACATACATACATACATACATACATACATACATACATGAGCTGCTTATTTGAGGGTTGGGGATGTGGGGCTGGAACCACAACTCAGTGGTTAAGAGAATGTACTGCTGTTGGAGAAGATCTAAGTTTGGGTCCCAACACCCATGTCAGCTCACAACCACCTGTAACTCCAGCTCTGAAGGAGCCATACTCACACATATGTATTTTAGAAAGAAAAGATTTTTAAAAGTTGTTTATTTTTAAAAACAATATTGCTAATTTTGATGTTACGTTTAAGTTTGCTACCATGACAATAGGAACAAGCCCAAACTTTCTGGTCCCGCTGATTTTTTTCTTTTTTCCATTTTGTTTTTTGAAACAAGGGTTTCTGTGCAGCCTTGGCTGTCCTGAAACTCACTCTGTAGACCAGGCTGGCCTTGAACTCAGGTCCACCTGCCTACCTCTGCCTCCTGTGCTGGGTTATAGGTGTGCGCCACTGCAGCCTGGTTTCTTAGAACTTTAGTCTTAGGCACTAAACTTAGTCAGTCATTGGACAGCGAGGGACCCTATACTCCATGACTGTATTAGTACTTTTCTGTTTTTATGATGAAATACCGTCTAGAAGAACTCTTATAGAAGAGTTTATTTTGGTATATCCTTATCTAGAGGGATAAAAATTCATTGTGGTGGAAGGCAACAGGAGCAAGAAGCTAAGAGATCAGATCTTGAACCATGAGCTTGAAGCACAGTGGAAAAAAACCACAAAACAAAACAAAACAAAGACAGGGCTTTTTTATTTGAAACGCCTGTCTTAATGACATATTCCTGCAAGGCGCACTTCCTAAACCTCACCAACTGTCTGAACCGATGGGGACATTTCACTAAAGTGAAAGCAATGTTCCACCAAGTCCAGACAGACCCACACCTGCAACGTGCACACATTTCCAGTCTGGATTTCATCTGCTCCAGGGCCAGAGTACAGATTCTTCCCAAGCTGGGAGGTTCCCTCTCCACCCGCCCACCTTCAGGAGACCCTACAGATCCCAACTTAAGAACACCAGTGCTTCTCCTAAGTCACAGTGTTTCCCCCACCCCCAAAAAAGTTAAATTTCCCTTATACATGGCTTTGCATATTTGGCTGAAAAACAAGGGTCTACAGAATCTTGTGAATTTTTGTTTTTGAAAATACACATGCCGGGCTGGAGAAATGGCTCAGCAGTTAGGAGCACTGACTTCTCTTCTAGAGGTCCTGAGATAAATTTTCAGCAACAACATGGTAGCTCACAACCATATGTAATGGGATCAGATGCCCTCTTCTGTAGCTGAAGACAGCTACAGTGTACTCATATACATAAAATAAATAAATCTAAAAAGAAAAGAAAGTACACAAGCCCCTGTTGTTGTGGGCACTGGGCTCACCAGCCACGCAAAGACATCTGTACTGTTCCAACCACAGTTACCACCAAAGCTAGGATAGTCCCATCCAAATACGTATGCCAAGTCCATACAGTATATACTATTTCAATGAACTAATCACACTTTAAACCACAACTACTGTATTTTATATCTTTCCAAATTACCTTTGAATTGTGTTTTCTTAGACAGGATGGCACTTGTAGACCTGGGTAGCCTAGAACTCAAGAGAGATCCTCCTGCCTCTTCTTCCCAAGTGCCAGGTGGGATTAAAGGCTTGCACTAAGATGCTATCACCTCTTTGAATTGTTAAAGTAAACTACAAAATGCAAACATAAAAACTGGACTAGGATAAAACTGTGGTGGCTTAAATACAAGGTCAACCAATAGGGAGGCAGTGCACACCCTTAATCCCAGCACTCCAGAGGCAGAGTAGGCAGATCTCTGCGAGTTCCAGGTCACCCAGGGCTACACAGAGATAGCCTGTCTTCAAAAACAAAACAGATATAAGGCCAGCCATAGACAGAAACATTAAGAATATTTGCAAGCAGAGTGAGTCAGTCATGGTAACTCATGGATCCCAGCACTCAGGGTTAATGGATGCTGGGCAGTGGTGGCGCACATCTTTAATCCCAGCACTTGGAGACAGAGGCAGAATATCTCTGAGTGAGGCCAGCCTGGTCTTCAGAGTGAGTTCCAGGACAGCCAGGGCTACACAGAGAAATCCTGTCTCGAAAAACCAAAAAAAAAAAAAAAAAAAAGAAGTGTGTGTGCGGATACTTGTTTGTTTAAACTTAAAAAGATTTTGGGTGACCAGTGTTGGTTCTGAGGTTAAGAGCATTGACTGTTCTTCCAAAGGACCCAGGTTCAAATCCCAGGACCCACATGGTGGCTCAAAACTGTAACTCCAGCTCCAAGGAATCCAAAGTCCTCTTCTGGCCTGTGAAGGGACCAGGCACACATGTGGTGCACACACATATACTGGGAGCTGGCTCCCAGCACCTATGTCCAATGGTTCGTAACAACCTTTAACTTAGCTACCGAGGGATCCTCTGATGTCTCCTACCTCATGTGTACATACCAACACAGACACATACAAGTTTTAATCTACATTTTTAATTTAATTTGAAATTTAAAAATAACAATAAAAAATAGCTTGTAGGCCAGCAAGACAGCTTCCTGGTAAGGGCCCATGCTGCCACATCTGACGATCTGAGTCTGACCCCAGGACCCACACAGTAGAAAGAAAGAACTGACTCCAGCAAGTTGTCCTCTGGCCTCCATTGTGCTGTAGCGAAGGCAAGTAAGGCAGATATAAACAAATGTACTCTCTATGTAGAGCAGGCTGTCCTTGAACTCAGAGATTACCTGCCTCTGCCTCTTAAGTGCTGGAATTAAAGGTGTGTACCACTACACCTGGCAACAAATGTCATTTTAAATTTATTCTATTTCATGTGTGTGAGTATTTGCGCCCACGTATGTTAGTGTACTATGTGCATGACGGGTGACCACAGCATTCAGAAATCTGATGCCTAGAGCTATAGTTACATACTAGAGCTATAGTTACAAATAGCTTTGGGCGATAATGTGGATGCTGAAAACTGAAGCTAAGTCTTCTGCAAGAGCAACAAGTGTTATTAACCAGACTGTTAATATTCTTAAATAAATAAATAACAAACAAATAAATAAATGAACTTTGTAGCCAAGCACAGTGGTGCATGCTGGAACACCCTCCCAAAGCTAAGAAATATGGAGTACACACACATCAAACCTAAGTCAACACAGCTCTTGCTATTATCTCCAAAAACTGAAAGCAATTAAAAACTTCAGTCTGTGGCAAAAGCTCTACTAGCAATGATCTAGAGAGGGACCCCGAGGAATAATTAGCATTTCCTGGAGAGCAAAGTTGTTTTTCAAGCACAGTAAATGGTAAGTTCATCCAACCACAGAACCAAATTGAAATTGTTTTGTACTGTGATTGACAGTTCCCTATGAGGCTTTCTTGTAATAATTTTGTAATTATTCTACACAATCTTGTAATAATTCCTTAAAAACCAAACACCCTTTGTTCTGTTTTTTGTTGTTGTTTTATGAGACGATGTCTCAGCATGCAACCCAAACTAGTCTAGAGTTTACTCCACAGTCTAACCTACTCTGGAACTCAAATATCTACTGTCTCAGCCTCTAGGGTGCTGGGATTACAGGTTGAATATACTACACCTGGCTAAAGATGCTTTTTAAAGATTAGTTGGTTGAAATTAGTATCCAGTTTTCCCAGATTTCTAAGGTTCTGGACAGACAGGCTTTTAATCCTTCATGTTTGGGAGTTTTCAGTTTTTAGGCTACAAAAACACCGGGGAAAGAAAACTGTTAGGTTTAAGATGCTACCTCCAAAATACCTTGCCACTGAAACGTGAATAACAACAACAACAAAAAGGTACCAGGTATCTACCCTTCATTTTAGATAGGCAGTTTTCCACCACACACATCTTAGCATCTCCCTTGGGTGCTTCCTCCCTGATGGTTAGGCACAGAGCATCCATAAAACTTCCACCCACCAACGCTGGTGATGATGGCAGGGAGGGCCCAGGGTTGATGGCAGAAATGATGGTCTGTGTTCTGAGAGTCCCATGTCAGACTGGACAAAGGACCGTGGGCTAGAATACCGGTGCAGGGGACCTGGCAGTAGGAGGGCAGATAGGAGTGGGCCAGCAGGTTAAATACTCCGGGTGGAGCGCTGGGGGGCTGTGGTCCCAGTGCTGGTCGTGGGCATTAAACTAGGGTAGGTCAGAATCAGTCAGGTCTTGGTTACGGGCAGTGAATGGGTCCCGGTGGTGAGTCTAGCCTTCCTTGCTCCCGGATAGCGGATCAGGATCCCTCCCTGATGGTGACCAGGTCTTGTTCAGGGTCTGACCCTGCTCACGGGTAGCTGACGTGGGTCTTCTGAGTCCTGCCTGATGATGGGCAGTGGGTCCGGGTCCCGCCCCTCCCCGGGGGTGGCTGTTGTGGGTCAGGGTCCCTCCCTGCTCGTGGGTAGCCACCGTGGGTCAGGTCCAGGACACTGCCCTCCTCCCGCCACTCACACGCGCGGCAGCTGCAGCGGCGGCGCCCCCCGCCGCTGGAACACCCCGTCCACGAACACGCCGTTCTTGCCGAGACAGCGCAGGTAGAAGTCGCCGCCCGCGTCCGGCCGGGGCTGCGCGGGTTCCGGGGCGGTCGCGCTATGGCCGCCGCCCGGGGGCGTGAAGATCTCCAGGTGTCGCCGCGAGATGAAGCTCGAGTGGCCCATGCTCACATCTACCGAGCCCTGCGACGAGTTGCGCCCGATGGTCACCGAACGCTTCTTCATGAGGTACTCGAACTCGCGGCCTTCGAGCCGCGCCACGGCCCAGCCGCCCGGCGGAGATCCGCCGCCCCCGGCCCCGCCGCCCGCGGGAGGGGCGCCCGCGCCCGAGAGCGCCGCCGCGGCCGCCATCGCCTGCGAGGCCTGGCCGATCCGCGCGGGCGCCCTAGCGGGCCGAGGCCCGGGCGCGGTCGTGGGCCGCGCGAGCCGAGCACGGTCGCGGAGACCGCCGGCCGGCGAGGAGAGCTGCGAGGGCGGGAGCTCGCACGGCCGCGCGCCGGCCCTACGACGGACGGGCACGTCGGCCAATGGGCGCGGCGCACGCAGTGGGGCTACCGAGGCCGACCAATGTGGAGCTGCGCCGCCGAGCGCCCGCACGTCCGGCGTCGTCGCGCGACGCAGGTCGGCCGCGGCGGCGCGGAAAACCCGGGGCGGAGTGAGGAGTTGGCGTGGGGCCGCGCGCGTTCGCGGACTGAGCGGGGGTCCAAGGTCACGACCTGGCCCCCTCTCACACTCCGCCCTAGGCTGCGTAGAGCCAGGCACGCTGCTTGGGAACCTGCCGCATTGACCAGTGTGCCACAGTGCAGGGCTGTGACAGAAATTATCCCAGTATGCATAGAGTTCTGCACTCAGTAATTCATACCAAGGACTGCAGATCTGAGCATTTTTCCAATCTGTGTGTGTGGGAAAGAGAGATCCCATCTCTCCCATTAAAAAAGAAACCACTACGCGGGCCCGTGGGAGGAGCAGAGCTATGCAGATGGAGCAGGCTGTGAGGGGCTTCAGAAGCCAGTGCCAACATAGTGAAGCTGAGACCCCCTAGTGTCTTCCCCAGGACCGAAGGGCAGTGGATGCACCTGCTTTAGCTCTGGTAAGAGAGGCACGTGGTCATAAAGAACGTCACTCCAATATGGTGGCCCCTGGGTGCAGGCGATGGGACAGAGTGTTCTCTCACTGATGCACAAAAGGAGTTCAGATCAGGAAGAGTGGAAAGGTTGAGAGAGTCTGGACTTAAGCTGCATAGGATAAAATGGACATTCTAGCCAAGAGCTTCTAAATAGAGGCCCGAGACTAGAGACATGGGAATATTTTGCGTTTTAATTCATTCTGTATGTCTAAACTTACAATAAATTTAATGGAAATTAATGTCTTTATAATATTTACATATCTTATTTGACATATGTCTCTGTAACTACGGTATTTTAAATTCCTAGGGGTTCAAAATGCTTTGTACTATAAATATAGCAAAGAGCCATTTCATTAAATATTAATTTGAGGCATTGTAGGTGATGTACAGATAACTATGGAAATGATTAGGTGAGTATCTTGAGACAAACACAGTCAAAGGAAAAAGAGTGTCAAGAGCAAGAAATGTTTTTCCATCACTGTTGACACCGTTGTTGTCCTGAGCTCTTGCTTTAATACACGTTTGAGCCTAGGGCAGGTTTGAGGCTCTGCCATGTAACTCTAGCATCGATCTATAACAGGGCTAGATCTAACTTTTTACTCCTGGCTATCCAGGTATGTAAAGTAAGCATACAAATCCAACACTTATGTTGCTTTGTTTGGCTTTTGTGGCTGGTTTTGGTGATTTCTGTGGGGAGAGAAAGACAATCAGTCATATATAGCCCTGGCTGGCCTGGAACTTACTATATAGGCCAAGATCACCTAGAACTCATAGAGATCCACCCACCTCTGCCTCCCAAGGGATGGGATTAGAGGAATGAGCCACCATATCTGGCCAAATCAAACACTTATAATAAAGATATTTATTTTAAAGCACTTCTTCAATGTACATGTAAACTTTTTTTTTTTTTTTTTTTTGGTTTTTCGGGACAGGGTTTCTCTGGATAGCCCTGGCTGTCCTGGAACTCACTTTATAGACCAGGCTGGCCTCAGAAATCCGCCTGCCTCTGCCTCCCGAGTGCTGGGATTAAAGGCTTGCGCCACCACGCCTGGCTGTACATGTAAACTTAACCATTTATTACAGATGAAAACTCCTCTGTATTCTAATAGGATATATGTGCTTGTCTGTTCCTGTGTATGTATTATAGAAGAGTATATGTATCCCATGTGGGACATGCAGACACCAGGGACTGATGTCAGGATGTCCTCCTCAATGGCATTTCTTCTGAGGGTCTTTCAATGAACCTGGAGTTCACAGTTTTGGCAAGGCCAGCTGCCCAATGAGCCCTTGGGACCCATTTGCACATACTCCCACATATGCTCCATTCCCGCCCAGCAGAATATTTGATCCTGTAGGCTATAGAGCATCTTTGATGTTTTTCAGAGTTGATCCATATGTTTTATTTGTTGGTTTGTTTGAGATAGGGTCTCACTATGTATCCCTGAATGGCCTGAAACTCACCATGTAGACCACCAGGCTGGCCTGGAACTCAAGAGTTACCTTCCTATGCATCCCAAGTACTTTGATTTAATGTGTACTCCAGCAAATTTTGATTTTATGATCATCAATAAGAACACTGATTTATATAAACACACAGCTACAAAATAGCAGAAGGATGTTTAAGATCATTTCAATAGTTGGCCTTTCTCCAAAATAAATCTAAACAAAAATCATGATACCAACTGGAGGGGCTAGAATGATTAATATGGCTGACATTATAAAGAGCTGGCAATGATGTGAAGCAGCTGAGACTAGAAACTGATGAGGCACTATGAGAGATGGTTGTCTCCTTTCCTTGCTTTCAAGGCTTACCTCAAACACTGAGAGTTCTGAGGAAGACCTTGAACATCTGATCCTAACAGCATATGGTGGGATACAAGGAACTTACCATGCCTGTTCATGTGGTGCTCAGGATGGATCTAGGACTTTGTGCATGATAGACAAGGAAAATATATCTGACTTCTTGTGAATTTCACAGACGAATAATATATGTTCCATCTTGAATTTTTAAAAATACTCTAGGTTGAGCTGCTAGTGCTCCCGCTAACATGGTGAACGTGCCTAAGACCCGCCGGACATTCTGCAAGAAATGTGGGAAGCACCAACCACACAAGGTGACACAGTACAAGCAGGGCAAGGATTCTTTGTATGCCCAGGGAAAGTGGCGTTATGACAGGAAACAGAGTGGCTATGGTGGGCAGACTAAGCCTATTTTCCGCAAAAAGGCTAAAACTACAAAGAAGATTGTGCTAAGACTTGAGTGCGTTGAGCCCAACTGCAGATCTAAGAGGATGCTGGCTATTAAGAGATGCAAGCATTTTGAATTGGGAGGCGACAAGAAGAGAAAGGGCCAAGTGATCCAGTTCTAAGCCAATGTTGTTATGAAGACAATAAAATCTTGACCTTTCCAAAAAAAAAAAAAATACTCTAGGTTTTGCCTTTTGCGAGGGAGGGGGGATAGGTTTCTTTGTATAGCCCTGGCTATTGTAGAACTCCCTCTGTAGAACAAGCTGGTCTTGAACTCAGAAATCTGTCTGCCTCTGCCTGCAGTGCTGGTATTAAGGTTTAAGATCTTTTTATCTGTGTGCCACATGCATATGGGTATTCTAGAGGCCAGAAGAATGTATCATATCCCCTAAAGCTGTAGTTAAAGGTGGTTAAGTCACCTGATGTGAGTCCTGAGAACAAAGCTTAGGTCCTCTAGAAGAGCAGCAAGCATACTTAACTGCTGAGCAAGCTCTACATCCACCCCACCCCCAAAGTTACTGTCAGGATTTAAAAGGGAACATCACTAGACATGGTGGCTCATGCCTCTAGCCCCAGCACTTGGGAGATGATGGAAGTAGGCTAATCAGTTCAAGGCTAAATGTGACCACATCTCAAAACAAAACAAAGGGAGTTGAAGGGAAAGGGTGTGGAAGAGGGAGACCTGAGTGTGGCTGGGTGTACTGGTCTACAACTGTTAAAAACACCCAAGTTTGAAGAAAGGAAGCAGGAAGGCAGATGGAGGAAAAAGGATTTGGTTTGCTTTTTTGAGATAGTTTCTCCATCATTTATTTCTTGCTGGTCTGACACTCACTATGTAGACTAGGCCGCCTCCAACTAAGAGATCCATCTGTCTCTACCTTATGAGTGCTGTGATCAAAGTTGTATGCTCCCGTATCTGTCTGAAAAAGTAAGATTTTGAGACTTTCTTGAATCTTCCCTATCAGTGATATGAGCCTAGAGTCACATCTGCTAGGTTGGCTGAGTCAAGTGGCTCCCTTGAGCCAGAGTTCAAGGGACCAGGCTGTTTCTGTAGGGGGTGGGGGGAAAAGAAAGGGAAAGACAGGAAAGAAGAGAAGAGAGAAATCAGAGGGGAGAGTGAGGAAGGGAGATGGAGAAACAGATCTGAGGACATAGCTTCTTTATCAGCGTGCCAGCTTAGTATATCCTCAAACTCTGCATGCAATTCCACCACTGTAAAAACAGGGTATGGTGGTGAGTCTCTAATCCTAGCACGTGGGAAGTAGACACAGGAGGATCAAGATGGAAATTTAAAGACCAGTACAGGCTACAAAGTGAGCCCAAAACTTGAGTAACTTAGTGAGACTCTGTCTCAGAATAAAGAGCGAGAGAAAGGGTTTGTGTGTGCACTGGAGATACAGCTCAGTTGTAGTTTTGCCTGGTATATGACATATCCAAGTTCCATTCCCAACAGTAGACAGGCAGACACACACACTTTAAGCAAAACTTCATTCAGAGGTCTGGAGAGATGTCTCAGCAATTAAGAGCCCTTGCTGCTCTTCCTGAAAACCAAAGTTTAGTTCCCAGCACCCACAATGCAACTCACAAGTCCCTGTTACTCCAGTTCCAGAGCACCCAATGTCCTCTCAGGCCTCTGTGGATACTCGTAAACACCTGACTTTTACTCGCATAGACACATATACACATAAATGAAAATCATAATAAATCTTCCATTTCAGCTCAGTGTTTACAAACTGAGCCACGCATCCACAGAAGATACCGTGCTTCATGAATGGTGAGATGTGAAGTGTCTTCTCTGATATAATGGACTGCACTCTCAAATGGTAAACCAGAGTAAATTCTTCAGGCAATTTCCCATCTGTAGATGCAGAAGGGAACCCATATGTAGTATGCCAAGTGGAAAAGAAGCCACATTTCCTGAATTATCCTTCCGGCCAGTTGTGCCCCTCAGGTGAATGATGTATCCAGGGCAGCACCTGCAGCCTAGCTGCCAGCTGCAACCCCTACCCCTGTAGTTGGCTCACTTGTGATGCACCTGGAAAGCCCACATGTCGACCAGTAATGGATAAGGCACACACTGAGTCAAATCTCAACAGCAGTCCAAACAGTGTACTGAAGAATGCAGCAATCCTCCCGCCACTTTCTGCTACCGTGGTTCTTGAGGATGAACTTGGTGCCCATGGATGCTAGGCACATGCCCTGCTCCTGAACTATGGCACAAGCCCTGACAGTACTATTTTTAAATTACCTGGAACAGAAACCAAATTTAGTCTTTGAGACAGAATCTCATCATGTAGAAGCACGGTTACCCACAGTAGTGCAAACCCATACAGCTCGGGCCAGGTAGGAAACAAACTAAGATTAGGCCTCTGCCCAACCAGACCAGAAGCACAGTACGACAAAGCAGTGTGTAGATATGAGATTAGGCCTCTGCCCAACCAGACCAGAAGCACAGTACAACAAAGCAGTGTGTAGATATGAGTTTGGGATTATGCTTCCCCTCATGCTGGCCCCAGCAGACGTTGTCTACTCTGCAACTGTCATGATACTTTGACCGGGTCCTGTCTGTCAAGGACTTGCTCACTTCATACTTCCATTGTTTTGGGTTTTGTTTTTTTGGGAGGAGTGGGGGGATAAGATAGGGTTTCTCTATGTATTCCTGACTGTCATGGAACTCACACTGTAACCCAGACTAGACTCTAATTCACAGAGATCCACCTGCCTCTGGCTCCAAGTGCTGGGACAGAAAGGCACCTGTAGTCTTGAAAAGAACACAGGGCCACAGCCTAGCATCAGTGAAACAGAAGGCCATACATCTCACATCTTAGTTCCTAGCCTAGGTTGCTATCATGGATGGTGCCATGAAGTTTGCAAGAAGTCAGTCCCTTCTCACACTGACTCCCTGTGTTTTAAGCCTTCTCCTGACCTATTTGGAAGGGACTGAGAAAAAGGTATCATCACCCAGGCTGGGGCCTGGTGAGAGAGGCGGATTGCAGGGTGTAGTCCAGGACAGGAGAACAGCATCTGACTCCTTCGACGCCACACTCAAGACCCTGTTGCACTGTTTATTCCATAACCAGTTACTTTGGGGATGGATACCCAAGGCATATAGACTGAAAGCAAAAAATAATCATAATTTATAATAGTAGTTCTCAACCTTCCTATGCTGTGACCCTTTAATATAGTTTCTTCTGTTATGGTGACCCCCAACAATTATAAAATTATTCTGTTGCTAATTCATAACTGTAGTATTGCTACTGTTATGAATTATAATGTAAATATCTGATATGTGACCCCTTTGTGGGCCCACAACCCACAGGTTGAGAACCACTGGTTTACAATAACATATCCAGTTACACTCCTAGACAGACTTCCAGGAAGAAGAAAACATGAGGTGTGTGGGACTGTGATAGAGCCAACAGTACTAAGGGTCAAGGCAGTCACGCACTGAGCAAAACTCAGGGGCTTCGTCAAACCCCTTTATCTCCTGGATGGACTCTATCTAGTTTGTGTCACATGCTTTTGTGAATTTCACCATCGGGCAGCTATTTCTGTGTGTGGACATACCGTTTCCCCTAAGGCATGCTCGCACTAGCATAGTGAGGACTGAAGGGATGCAGTCCCAGACCAGTGGGCTTTGTGGAGGAGAGGAAGTGCTCCAGGCCTATTTGTATGAAAAGGCACTGGGGAGGACTTTAGAGGAGGCTGGACATTACAAAGCTGTTTCACCCATTCCAGGGTCTATGGAGCCTCAGCTCTATCTTTCTACCCCACAGCAGTAACCAGTGAGCTGCACCACCCTTAGAACCCAAAGCCTAAGTGGACCACCCTCTTAATTCTCTACTTGTTTATTTTTAAATATGCATTGCATCAAATGCAGGGTGTGATGCATGCCATTCTCAGCAGCCTTTCTTCTGAGGTGAGTCCAACTCAACACTGATGACAGGTCAAGTAAAAGAATGCCTCATGCACACCAGTGGTCCAGTTTGCCAGGGCTGTAATGACTGCTGGCCTTCAGGGACTATGGAAGAATATGGCTGGGGGCTGGTGAGATGGCTCAGCGGGTAAGAGCACCCGACTGCTCTTCCGAAGGTGATAAGTTCAAATCTCAGCAACCACATGGTGGCTCACAACCATCTGTAACGAGATCTGGCTCCCTCTTCTGGAGTGTCTGAGGACAGCTACAGTGTACTTACATATAATAAAATAAAATAAAATCTTTTAAAAAAAAAAAGAATATGGCTCACTGTTACTATGACTTAAAACTAGTATAATTTTCTTTACGGTTATTTTGGGGGTGTGGTCTCGGTGGTACATATGCATGCCATGTGCCTGTGTGAAAGTCAGAAGATAGCTTGTGGGCATTGGTGTCTCCTTCCACCATGTGGGCTCCATGGATCAAACTAAGGTTGGTACCAATGAGCCATCTTGCTGGCCTTAGAATTCAAAATTATTTTTAAAAAAATGTATACAGGGGGCTGGTGAGATAGCTCAGCAGGTAAGAGCACCCGACTGCTCTTCCGAAGGTGATAAGTTCAAATCCCAGCAACCACATGGTGGCTCACAACCATCCTTAATGAGATCTGGCGCCCTCTTCTGGAATGCCTGAAGACAGCTACAGTGTACTTACATATAATAAATAAAATCTTTAAAAAAAAAAAAAAAAATGTATACAAGTGAAAGAGTCAAATTGGGCCAGAAGACTGGGCCTCTCTGAAGGCCATAGTTATCCACTGTACAGCAGCCTGGCCTTCCTGATGCCTCCATTTCTGCAGCAATAATCTTAGGCTCGTGGATCACAACCCCAGGGTCTTGATTCTATAAAAACACCTTTTGAATTTTTTTTTTTTAAAACCTGCAAATCAGGGATAAGTCCCTGGCCTCTTTGGGATCTTTCTCACAATCCTGGGATAAAAGGATACGCAGAGAGAGAAAATACTTCTCCAATGTGCAAACATTCCACTCCCTTACACACTACAAAGATAGCACCACATGAAAACTGTGTGTCCTGAAGCGCTGGCAAAGCTGCAGGGACCCGTTGTTCCTTGAAGCACCCACCACTCTCCACTCAGAGCTGTCCCCTCCTGCCCTTCAGGCTTTGTCACCACTTGATATCCAGGCCGTCTGTGCAGGGCTCCAAGCTCTGGTAGCTGGTGTGCAGCACCTCCTGGACTTTGGGGGATTCAGTACCCTCCAGCCACTCCTGGTACAACTCCTGCACATGTGCACTGCTCTCTGGGGGCTGCACAGGGATGCCGGAGTAGATCCCTTCCATTTGCTGCAGCAGTGCACGATCTGTGTGGCCGTCCTCTGTCTGTGCTTGGCCTCTGCCATTTAAGCATCCTGAAAGATACACATGAGTGGACCTCTTCTCCTTGTGGGTGGCCTGTCATGGGGGCTTTACCTCAGGGCACATAGCTGGAAGCAGAATCATGAAACAGGCCAATCTAAAGAGATTGTACTGGGGTTCACAGTATTGTCATGGAGCCTGCCCAGGAGGAGAGCCCTGGGTGTTCTTACCACATACATTACCCGTAAATTGGTCTTACCTAAAAGCCTTAAGAAGTAGACAGCTATGGCTGCTATCTGGATTCCTGGCTTCTTCTGAAAATTACCCAAACCAGCAGGCTACGAGCACAACTGCTTGCACACCCTGTTGTCTGTGTGCAGGCCCAACAAGGCTGGATTAGGGCTGAGTAAGGAATATGATCTCTCCATAAGCCCACACTTCCCAGTCATATGGTCTGAGTATGTGTCACCTTCTGTCAGTTCAACCCATTCTTTTTTTTTTTTTTTTTTTTGGTTTTTGGTTTTTGGTTTTTTTCGAGACAGGGTTTCTCTGTGTAGCCCTGGCTGTCCTGGAACTCACTTTGTAGACCAGGCTGGCCTCGAACTCAGAAATCCGCCTGCCTCTGCCTCCCAAGTGCTGGGATTAAAGGCGTGAGCCACCACGCCCGGCTAGTACAACCCATTCTTAAACCTGCAGACGACACCTTGATGTGACAAAATGCCATTAAGTGCATAGGGTGGGAGCAGCTCAGTGGTATATCTAGTGTGTTCTAGGTGCTACTTTCCAATCCTAGCACCAAGACTTTCATTTAAAAGAACCAGGAGATAGGCTGGGAACTTAGAGCTCAGTGGGAGAGCACCTACCTAACATATACTCCAGCACCAGGAAAAACAAAACAAACAAAACAAAACATCAAAAAGCAACAGCTGCAGAAACAAATTCCCACATGGTTAAACTTCACACTCCACTGGTCCAAGCCACCTAGCAGCTGGGCTTCTGATGTGCACTTTCTCAGTGGGTATGAACCCACTTCCTCTCCTCTCCAGGCCGCTACAGTCTCCCCCAAAAAAGCAAGAGGAGCCTTCCAAGAGGCTCTGTCCTGTCTCTGCCTACTGTAGCACAAGCTCAAACACAGCATCTACTTTCCATCCCTCAGGAGAAGCAGATGGCCCCTGCTTTCATCCCCTCTTCTGAATGCTGATTACTAATCTTGTCCCTTCTCTCAAAGATCCCTGAGGACATGGGCTGGAAACATAGGCTCTCCTCCGAGACTCTTCATGGGTCCTTTCTTCATTTCCGACTACTGTCAGCAACTGCCTGGCTCCCTCTGGGCCTTTCTGAGAATTCTCGTGTCCTACTTGAGTACTACAAGTTCAGGATGACCTAGACATTCCTGATTTGGAGATAGCTCCTTTGTACCCAGTATCGTAGACAGACTACTTCAGATGGCTCCCTTCATTCTCCAATACTTACACCTACTGTATGAGCAAGAGATCCAGGCACTTGGTCCTGTCCTCGCTCTGGCCTGCTCTCATGTCTCCCCATCCCAGTGGGAACTTTCCTCACCCACCTGGGACTTTACACCTGCATGGTTCAATTTTCCTCTGCAGCCTGGGGAACTCTTAGACAGCAAGTAACATCTGCTTTTTCCTGCACAGGCCAGCTTCTACTCCCAGTAGTCCCTGTGTACTGACTCCATGTGAGTGACCTTAGGAGCTGGTTCCCATCTGGTATCAGGTGAGGTTTTCATGTGGCACCCACAAGGGAAGGGCTAAGGATACAACTATCTACTTCTCACACTACAGTTGAGGGAAGGGAACCTTCATGGCTAAGGATGGCATGCCATGGCGTGAGGGAGCATCCTGCCTTCACAGTTCCTGTTGGACAAGCTGTTGGGGGCCCAGGCTGTCGGGGGCCTTGTGAACCCCTTACCTCTGGGACACGCAAGCACCTCCACAAAGTGGTATGGGAGTTTGCCCTTCTTGAGCTTCTGGATCATGTTCTGGATGTTGCGAAAGCCGTACGCTGCAGCAAAGCGCAGTAGGACCTCCCCGTTCTTCTCAAGGGTAACCTCATGGAAGTCTTTGTTCCTATAAATCAATAAAGCTGATTTGAATGGCCAGTGACCTAAAGATCACTTCTGTTAGTCTGAGGTACAGTATCACTATGTAGGCTAGGCTGACTTTGAGCTTGCGATCCTCCCACGGTCTCCCCAGTGCTAGGTTTACCATATCTGCCCATTTTTCAATTTAAGTTTCAAATGTCACCAAGATAATGTCAATGGAAACACACAAAAGGCCCGTCTATTGTAACCAGCACTGGTCTTCCCATGGAACAGCCACAGGTAGAGCAGCTAAGTATCCCATATACCTCAGGCACACTGCCCATACTGTACATATGCCACAGACATCACACCCTACCTCTGCCTGATCTGTCAGCACCACTCCTGGTACCTTAGATATGCTGGCTCAAACCTGAGTGCACGGTAGGTGATCTCCTCCACGTGCTCGCCAAACAACTCCTTGGCTGCATGTCTGAAGACATGAGCCAGATGCCCATCTGAGCTCACTCCATCGTGACGCTGGACTGCTACCTCCTTCACATCTCCAAACCTCAAACAGAGAGGACAAAATCTCCACTGTGTTGATGAAGAGGCAGCAAGTACTAACCCAGTTTTTACAGGAACAAAATCCAGGGAGTCATTGAAAGGACTAAGTTACTCTTAAACCTGGGGAGCCATGTGGGAGCTGAGAACCAAATCTGGGTCCCCTGAAAGAGCAGTAAGCAACCTTAACCACTGAGTCATCTCTCCAGCCCTGAAAATCACATTTTTTTTTTTAAAGATTTATTTTATTATATGTAAGTACACTGTAGCTGTCCTCAGACACTCCAGAAGAGGGAGCCAGATCTCGTTACGGATGGTTGTGAGCCACCATGTGGTTGCTGGGATTTGAACTTATCACCTTTGGAAGAGCAGTCGGGTGCTCTTACCCGCTGAGCCATCTCACCAGCCCCCGAAAATCACATTTTTTTAAAGATTTATTTATTATATATATTATTATATGTAAGTACACTGTAGCTGGCATCAGAATTCATTACGGATGGTTGTGAGCCACTATGTGGTTGCTGGGATTTGAACTTGGGACCTTTGGAAGAGCAGTCGGCACTCTTAACCACTGAGCCATCTCACCAGCCCGAAAATCACATTCTTAATGAGTTCTAATGAACAACATGATGTCATTTTGCATCCAGCCCAAGACTGCAAATGGAGCTATTTCACTGGGTTCGTTCACTTGTTTCTTTGTGCAGCTACATCCGCATTCAGGGCAGGGCGGTGTTGTAGTGAATGACTTAAGTATGTGCTTGACTATGTCCAGGTTGTCACAGTGAGGACCCTTGGTCACCCTGGGTCATCAGGTAGTCTCTGGCAGCAGGTATTCCAGCTGCTGTAAGTCTATAAACTTTTGTCTTACCTCCCATAAAAGAGGCACAAATGTAGCTGGGATTAAAGGTGTGCGCCACCATGCCCGGCTATATGTTTTGTTTTTAGAGACAGGGTTTCTCTTGTATAGCCCTGGCTGTCCTGGAACTCACTCTGTAGACCAGGCTGGCCTTGAACTTGAAATCCGCCTGCCTAGCCGGGCAGTGGTGGCGCACGCCTTTGATCCCAGCACTTGGGAAGCAGAGGCAGGCAGATTTCTGAGTTCAAGGCCAGCCTGGACTACAGAGTGAGTTCTAGGACAACCAGGTGAACACAGAGAAACCCTGTCTCAGGAAAAAAAAAAAAAAAAAGAAAGAAAGAAAAAAAAAGAAATCCACCTGCCTATGCCTCCCAAGTACTGGGATTAAAGGCGTGTGCCATCACTGCCCTGCTGCAATATACTTGAAGTGGGACCCAGGATGCTGCAAGACCAAAGTCCTGGCTGGAAACTGGAATCACCATGGGAAAAAGAAACTCAGCAGCTGTGTTCTTGATGCAGAGAGACCAGAGGGAGCCACCTAGTGAGCTCTGTTCCACATACCTTCTATGCTTGCCTCCCTCCCTGAAAGATACAGTATGGCCATCACTCGAGGAAGCCCCCCAGCCTCCTGGCAGTACAAGATAATAGTCCTGGATCCTGCCTGAATCCATTTCAAAGGCCAGGTTGAACCTGTCTCAGTACTCACACGATCTAATCAGGACAGCCCTGGGGCTTGCAAGGATCACCAAGGTCCCTCCCAACTTACAAAGATGCCACTTACAAAGTATCCACAGCAATGTCTTTCACAGAGAGGTCACTTTGCTCCATTATCTGAGCAATTTCACCTGGAAAAAAAAATGAGGCATGAGGCTTAGTCACTGACAGGAAGCAAGGTGGCCAAGGTCGCAGGGTCAACCTTTGTCTCCCCACCTAAGATCCTGCACCGGGAGCCTGGGACCCTGCCTTGCTGTATAATCCATTCCACATAGCAGGAGAAAGTAAAACTAACATCAGAAAAACACTACAAAGATGTGACAACAGAATTCCTCCTTTGGACCCTGAACTGAGGCCATTCTGTACTTGCTTCATGTGGCTTTGAAGTGGAAGCTTGTCTGTGTCCACACTGCACTGCTCTGCTGTGACACGCTGCGCTGCTGTGACACACTGGGTCCTGTGCTGCATCGGCAGCTGCTCTTAACCAGAAACACTTTCTACCCTACCTTCTCTCTACATAAGGGCTCCCAAGAAAAGCCCCTGTCAGGGCTGGTGAGATGGCTCAGCGGGTAAGAGCACCCGACTGCTCTTCCGAAGGTGATAAGTTCAAATCCCAGCATCCACATGATGGCTCACAACCATCCGTAACAAGATCTGGCGCTCTCTTCTGGATTGTCTGAAGACAGCTACAGTGTACTTACATATAATAAATAAAATAAATCTTTAAAAAAAAAAAAAAAAAAAAAAAAGAAAAGCCCCTGTCAGAGTTCCCTAGAGAACAGTGAAACACCGAGAACTCACCGCACAGCTTACGTTCTCAATGTGGTTCTAAGATGGTCCCCTTGTGAGTAGGGAGTCACTGGGCCCCCTGCTCAGCAAGTACAGAACAGCACCTTTAAACATCTTGCCGTCCCTGCAACACTATCCCACCTTGGGGAAGGATCTTTCCAGTGTCGAAGCTAGACTCCTAAGACGGAGGAAGAGAGTTCCTGACCTTCAAGGTCATCCTGACAGATAATCAGGCCAAGTGAACTGGTCTGAACACCTCTAAAAATCAGTTCTCAGAATCTAATTCCAGTAGCTGAGTCTGGATCCTAACAAGCCCCTGTCAAGTACTCTCAGACTTAGATTTTCTGAAAGCTTCCAGGACACTAGTAGATAATTTCCATTCCCAACCAAATCTGCCACAGTCTCTAAGTCAGTGTGGTTCTCAACCTTCTTTTTCTTTCTTTCTTTTTTTTTTTTTTTCAAGACAGGGTTTCTCTGTAGCCCTGGCTGTCCTGGAACTCACTTTGTAGACCAGGCTGGCCTCGAACTCAGAAATCCGCCTGCCTCTGCCTCCCGAGTGCTGGGATCAAAGGCGTGCGCCACCACCGCCCAGCTCTAAGATGGGTTCTTATTGATTTAGAAACTAAATCCATTCCCAGCATCCCATGAAGAAGACAGGCTACACATCTCTTTAACCTGTTTAACCTTCCTGGCTTCTCTATGCTTATCTGTGTGCACAGGCACTTTTGCCTTCTGCAAGAAAGAAATGTCAGTGGGCGGTGGTGGAAGAGCACATCACCTAAAAGCCAGGCTGTCCGTGTAGCTCTCCCAGAGACATGACTCATCTGGAGGAAGACTCTGAAGAACCTTCTTCTTCACTTTAGGCCACTGAGACCCCAAGAACCCCCTGGCTCTCAGTGCCACACTGGCCTGTCAGAGCAGCCGTACACCTCTCACCTGATGTCAGCACACAGTCAGTGCCCCTAGCACCATTTAAAGTAGTGGAAAGTCCCTCTCGAAGAGCTTCCAGCTTCTTATCATAGCAAGGAGCCACAACAACATGGAAGATTTTCTCTGGAGACAGATTCTGTGGAGGAGATTCTCAGCTCAGAGATCAGGGAGGCAGTGATGGCCGCAGCAGAGCATGGGTAGTCCCAACCGCTGCTCCCACCCTGCCCCATGGATGTTGCTGTCTCATGAGCTCTGCACCTTTGTAGACCAGGTAAGAACAGTTTATGCTGCACCTGCTTTACCTGAAGACTTTCTGAAACTGTTCAAGACCACCCCTCTGCTGAGACAAACCCTGAGCCAGCAGTTGCCCAGTGACTTTAGATGGAGGCCTGAGGAGAAAAGCCCTACTTGGGGCAGGGGTAGCGCTCAAGAGGAGACATTTTGATCCTAACTCTCTAGGGGTTTACACCAAGAGGTTGCCAGAGGCCAGAGCTATAGGCCCAGCTGTCCCCACTTGGAGCTGCAAGAGGATGTGTAACTTGGGCTCCACTCAGAGAGCACCGGGCTGGCAGCCTGAGGAGCCTAAGAATCACCAGAGCTCTTGCAGCAAGTATAAGAGGCCAAGGATGTAGACCACTCACTCCATAGCCAGTTTTCTGTCCCTCCAACTTAATACACATACGGTACAGGCATGGTGGGAGTGGTAATTTGCCAACTGTGGTGACTTTGTAAATGAAGAAATGTTTTCTGTGTCAGGTGGATGTGGCCTTTGGACTGCTGCAGTGTCTGGAAAGTTCTTCCCCTTGATATAGTTTCTAGTTACTGTGGGACCCAAACAGTTATTCACATGAAAGAAGAAAGGCAGGGTGCAATCTATGTTTGGCTGCCGATGCCTTGGAACTGAAGAGGAGGATGGGTTGAGGCAAAGGTTATAAAGGGTCCCTTTATCTACCATGTGACAGAGTGTACAGACCATGGGACCGGGGGCTGCAGGGGGGCTCAGCACTTAAGAAAACTGGCTGCTCTTCCAGAGGACCTGGGTCCAATTCCAAGCACCCATGAAGCAGCTCACAAACAGATATAACTCCAATGTCAGGGGATATGATGGTGTCTGCTGGCCTCTGTAGGCACCAGGCATGCAAATAGTGCATAGACAGACAGGCAAAATATCCATACCCATAAAATAAGATGTAAAATTATTATAAAAAAATGGGGGGGGGCTGGGTGTGGTAGCACATTTCCCTTTTTTATCAGCAGTGGCTGACAGATATCTGTGAGTCTGGGGCCAATGCAATCTACACAGAGAGCTTTAGGACACCAGAATTATATAGAATGTCCCTGTCTCAAAAAACCAAACCAAACCCAACCAAAAAGCCAGGCTAGGGATGAAGCTTAGCTTCCTAAGACAGCCAGAACAGAAGCAACCAGGCAGTGTTTCCACGGGTGAGGTCCAGGGCCTTGCTACCCACAGTGTGCTCTGTTTCCCCTCAGGCCTTGCTCACCTTGAGTCTCCCCTCTGCTTCTACTCTCGGGAGACACTGGCTTACCTGCTGCCTGGCAAAGTAATCCTTCACCAAGGAGCCCATGACCTGCTGGGGGGACTTGGCAGTACAGAGATATGGGATGATGGGGCGACCCAGAACCCGCTCAGCATATCTGACCCAACCTAGAGAGAGAAAAAGAGAAATAGAGAGGGAGAGGGAGAGGGGAGGAGAGGGAGAGGGAGAGGGGAGAGGAGAGGGAGAGAAACTATGAAGTCAGTTCCCAGTTTTTTCCTGCTGTCTAGCATTGTACAGTGAATTCCTGAGACTGTCACCTGTCACCCCAGGGTGAGCCAACATACCTCCTCTATACTGTTCGTTTTCATAAGGTGTCCTGCTCTACAAAGCTGGGTGGGATGGGCCTGCCATCCTCCAGCCAAAGCTAGGCCCATGATTATTTCTACAGTTCTGGTGAAATAGTACCAACATTGTGCTCACCAGGACAGGCAGAGGTCAACATAGGCAGTTCACGCTGTTCTTCACTGTGTTGGTGATACCGGCGTACAAACTCCTTCTGACTCTCCAGAATGCTGAAATCTGCAGCGATTGTGGTGTCAAATACATAGTGCACCCCTGCAGGGAAGGAGGACATGGATTCTTCCCTCAGATCAAGCAGGGACACAGATAACATCTGACTTCTCTGTGCTCTGTCTTTCATTTTATATTAAGACAAGATCTTACTATGCTCCTGTGTCCTTGAAAGTTGAACTTGAAAAATGAAAAGGGCCCTTCATGAGCTGAAAGTATCCATCAGTGCTATTATGAAGAGGTGATTTACTCACCAAGACTTTTGAGGAAGCCACACAGCCTTCTAGATGCATCAGTGACACCAAGGTTGAATTTAGCAGCAAAATAAGGCAGAGACTGGGGACACACAGACACAACCAGAACTCTGTGCTTTGAGGTGTCACATCTCTAGAGGAAGAGATAATAATGTCACATGTTTAATGGAAAATAGCAAATAGTTTTTTTTGTTTGTTTGATTGTTTGGGTTTTTTTGTTGTTGTTGTTTGGTTGGTTGGTTTTGGTTTTTGGTGTTTTTTGGTTTTTCAAGATAGGGTTTCTCTGTGTAGCCCTGGCTACAACTGGAACTCATTCTATAGAGTAGGCTGGCCTCAGTCTCAGAAATGCACCTGCAGTGCTGGGATTAAAGGCATGCTTCACCATAGCTCAGCAAAACAAAAAATTTTAAATTACATTTTAAGAGAGAGAGACAAGACAAGAAAAAGATGTAGATTTCTGGGACAGACAGAGCTATAAGAGAAGAGAAACTATGCTTGAACCCCCCCCCACACACACACACACAAAGCATAGGATTTTGGTGTGGCGGTAAGTGGTTGCCTCTTATCACCCCAGAGACTGAAGTCAGGAGGATTAGCACCAATCTCCTCCATGCCTAGGCTTCCAGTGTTGGCTCTAGTGTTGGAGTCTGTAAAGCTCCGGGGTGGGGCTCATTATCTGCAGGTGAATTTCAGGATGACAGGGAAAGCTAAATTTCCAACAAGATCCAATTTAGAAGTCATTTATAAGCTTTTAGGTTTTAGCCAGCACCACTTACCACCGTTGTTACTCTGTACCCTTTTAAAAGTTATAGTCAATATAATCCAAACACAAGAGGTACAAAGCTCCCAGCATGCTGCATCTGCCTATAATCCTAGTACTATACTGGCTGAGAAAGGAGAACAGAAGAATTGAGACCAGCCTCAGATACACAGACAATGTCACACAACACAAAAAGGTAATGATTACAAAATAGATTTTTTTAGTTTAATAAAACTATAAAACTAAGATACTTTGACAAACCAATCAAATACTAAATTTATAAAATGCCACATACTGCCAGCACTCAGGAGGCAGAGGCAGGCAGATCTCTTAAGTTCAAGGCCAGCCTGATCCGCACAGAGTGAGTTCCAGGACAGCCAGGGCTATACAAAGAAATCTTGTCTGGAAAAAAAACAAATAAAATAAAATACCACATACAAAATAGACATGTTAACCAACAGAATTCTAATACACCTACAAAAATCAACATCATAGATTTGTAACAATAAAATGTAGTGTGTTTCACAAAACATCAGTAAACCCATCACATCAAGAACAAGTTGCAGATACAAAGAATCAAGGAGCAGTGACACACATTGATGGGGCCAGATCCTCAGGCACAAGGTTGTCAAGAACCCTGTATTTATCTACTCATTTATGTTCGTACATACATACACACACACATACGTGGTTACTACATATACATATATATACATGATGGATAGGTTTATGTCAACTTGACACAAGCTAGAATTGTCTGAAAGGAGGGAACATCAATTCAGAACATGTTTCTATAAAATGCCCATTGTGGATCGTGCTCTCCCCATGCTGGTGATCCTGGGTTCTTTAAGAACGCAGGCTGTGCAAGCCATGATGAACTAGCTGGTGGCAGCACTCCCCCACAGTCTCTGCACCACTCCTGCCTCCAGGTTCCTACCTTGTTTCAGTTCCTAACCTGACTTCTCCTTCAATGATACACTAATATGTGGGTGGACATGTAAACCAAGTAAATCCCTTCCTTCCCAATTTGCTTGTTTGTTTGTTTGTTTGTTTGTTTGTTTCGAGACAGGGTTTCTCTGTATAGCCCTGGCTGTCCTGGAACTCACTTTGTAGACCAGGCTGGCCTTGAACTCAGAAATCCACCTGCCTCTGCCTCCGAGTGTTGGGGTTAAAGGCAAGCGCCACCACGCCCAGCTCCCAATTTGCTTTTGATCATAAACTGGTCATAAACACTGGTATTGTGTTTCATCACAGTAACAGTAACCCTGACTAGGACTCTTATCATTCATACATACATACATACATACATACATACATACATACATACATACTAGACAAATATTCTACTGTTGTAATTATCCAGGGTGGTCTTGAACTCGCTTTGTAGCCTAGGCAGAATGTGAACTTGCATGCCTCCTGCCCTAGTTTCCTAGTAGCTGAATTGCAGGCCTACCCCATCAGTTCCAGCTGATGCCATACCTTATTAAGATTCAGGACATGGAGGAAGTCCTTGGCACTCTGCTGAGAAAGCTGGACACCTTCCTCCACAGTCACACAGTTGTCACATGCCAGGCAGTCACTCAGAAATATTTTTGCATCAGCCAATTTATGGAATTCTCCCTTCTATGAAAGAAAATGATGTTAGCATTATTTCTTTTCTTTTTTCGGTCTTTTGAGACAGGATTTCAAGACCTGGTTGGCCCCAAACTCCCAGAGATCCATCTGCCTCTGCCTGCCGAATGCTGGGATTAAAGGCACATGCCACCACTGCCTGGCTGGTAGCATTCTTCTTTAGGAAGGGTAATTGCACAAGCACAATAAAGAAAAGAATTGCCATTCAACATGGAGACAAAGTCATGGCTGAGGTGTCAGGAGCTACTGGGCAACGATTTCAGTTCGCAGCAACTCAGGGAGGTGAGGCACGTGTCGTGGCCAAAGCCGTTTGCAGGCTCCGAGGAGTCATGCAGATGCCAGTCAAGGGTGAGCTAGCCCAGCACTGTCATGTGGGAAGATGATACTCTTGCCCATGGCAAAGTGGTCTGATGGCCATCTCCTGCTTCTCTTCTTTCACCCTTCCTCTGAAGTACCCGTGAAGCAGCTTCTGGCTCCCCTGTTTAGCTCCACACTGAGGAGCAGACTTTCCATACAGTCAGGACTGGCTTGAGGCTTCCACCTGTGAGTAACAACAGACCTCAGGCCTCAGCGCCCAACTCTGAACTGTCCCACCCCCACCCTTAAAACGGGAGACTGAGCACCTGGATGCTAGGACCCTAGGACCCTGGTCCCTTTAAGCCCATCTTGAACCCCTACCTTCCATTCCTCACTCTGGCTTTTTTAGTCCCCAGAGAAATCTGCTAAAGCACAAGCCACACTTCCATTGCCTGAAGCCCCTGAAAGCACTCTCAGAGCGGGGTTCACAGCACAGCTTTAACCAGCTCTTCCTTGCCCTACCCTGCCCCTCAGGGCTCACATTCAGTCATACTGGCTCTGACTATTATGACTGAGTCCTTCCAGAAAACATTCCGAATGAGCTCTCACCCATCTACTGGCCCCAACAGAGCTGGCATCCTGAAATTTATTTTCAGGGCCAATTACCACACAGTGTCAACTTGCTTGTCCCCCTTAATGACCTAACAGGGGTTAGCATGTCATGTTCCTTATGCTTCCTAGCATCTCTGAGAGCCTAGAAGGTGCTTAGGTGCTAGAGGTTAGGTGAGTGTCATAGCTCTCCTAGCAAGTGCAAGGCTCAAGTTCAAATCAGGTATTAGTAAAAAATGAAACACATTAAAAACAATAGGTGTTCAGTTAGTATTGGTGAGTTAACACAGGAAAATGCTAAAGTAAGCGAGAGTCATTTCAGTCAATGTGGGGTTTTTTTTTTTTCATAGTTTGTTGATATGTTTAGATAGGAACAGGGCAACCCTGTAGACCTGATCTGGCATTCACTATGTAGCACAGTAGGGCCTCTTGAACTTACAGCAGTTTCATCTTAGAACTCTGAGTGATGGGATTACAGGTGTGTGTCAATATGCTTGTTTTCATTTCTGGGGTGTGTGTGTGTGTGTGTGTGTGAGAGAGAGAGAGAGAGAGAGAGAGAGAGAGAGAGACTTTAAAATATAGTTCTTGGCTAAGCACCATGACACATGCTTTTACTCCTACCACTCCAGAGACAGAAGCAAGTGGATCTCTTGAATTCAAGACCAGCCTGGTCTACATAGTGAGTTCCAGGCCAAGCAGAACTACATAGTGAGATCCTGTCTCCAAAATAAGTAAACAAACAAATAAACAACATTCGGGGTCCAAGCTAGTTTCCTTCCCACCCCTTTATCTTCCTTCCTTCTTCTTATAAACTGCTAGACTCTACGGAGGCCCTCTTCTTTAGATATAGTCCTTACCATTTCCAAAGCAGCTTTCCGGTTCCTTTCCCCAGGGTCCCCAGGTCAGCCCAGCATCCCACTATGCCTTGGGCTGTCTAAGCTAGGCTCTGGAAGCTAATGTTGTCTTCTAAGTGACTTCCATCCATTCTCCTCCTGCTCCCTGGCTTCTATATGACGCTTCTGTAACCTATCCTAAAGCATACATCTGAGGGGGTGGGGGAGGCCACATATATACAGATTTAAAAAAAAATGCTAGGCTTAATGACACAAGCCTTTATCTCAGGACTTCTGAAGCAATCATTGAACTCAAGGCCAGCAGGTTCTATATAGCAAGTGTGACCATCTCAAAAAGTAAAATAGATAAATAGGAGCTGGAGATAGCTCAGCAGTCAATAGCACTGCTGCTCTTTCAGAGAACCCAGGTTAGATTCCCAGCATCCATACAGTGGTTAACAACCATCTATAACTCCAATTCCAGGGGATCAAGCATCCTCTTCTGACCTCAGCGGGCAACAGGCATTTATGTAGTGCAGACATCTATCCAATGGTCCATCCTACCTTCAATTCTTACCTTTAGGGCCCAGTCTACCAACTTTTACCCAGCATCTCTTAGCCTTTTAAAAATTATGTCCACACTAAACTGCCAAGATGTTGGTTAGACTGTGTTCAAACTTATCTCACCCTTACCAGAACCCTGGGATGGAAGAAACCCAACTCCTCACAACACTGATAAGAAATAGGGCCTCAAAAGGGTTGTTTTATTTTTGGAAACAGAATTTTGCTGTGTAGTTTAGTCAGGCCTCTCCTTCTTAGGTATGCACTAACATGTCAATGGGATTTTATACGACAGGGTAGGCATTAGGGTACAGGTCTGGTATCTAAAGCATTGGCCCAAACTGACCCGGACTCCAGGGACCATTGCCTCGTAGTGGACTGCTGCTCCCCAGAGGCCTACTTCCCAAAGCACAGCACTGGCACACACAGAAGGGCCAGAACTATGCCCATCAGATTAAACAGTTCATCAGAACTACTAGGTCGAAGAAAAAAAATCCTGCCACCTACTTCCCCCATGTCATTAATTCTACACTTACATAAAAAAAAAGTTTTATGGGCATGTCAGTGACTGGCCCCGGGTAAGCTCATAGGCGACATGTCGGGGTACACGCCGGATGAGAAGCTGCGGCTGCAGCAGCTGAGGGAGCTAAGGAGATGATGGCTGAAGGACCAGGAGCTGAGTCCCTGGGAGCCCGTGTTGCCCCCCCCCAGCAGGATGTGGCCCCTGGAGCGATTGGGGGATAACTTTTTGCGGGATGGGGCCGCGTGGAAGAACATGGTCTTTAAGACATACCACTCCAGTCTCTTTGCTGTTTCTCATGTGCTTATACCTCTGTGGTTTATTCACTATTACGTCAAATATCATATGGCCACTAAACCATATACCATTGTTAGCACGAAGCCCAGGATATTTCCAGGTGATACAATTCTGGAGACTGGAGAAGTAATTCCACCAATGAGAGATTTTCCTGATCAACATCATTGAAGAGCCCTTAAAAACTTAACAGACTTTTGTAACAGCACAAGTATGTTCCTAAAGTGCTGTATTTACTGAATCTATTTCCTGGAAAAGTAATTAATAAAGCTTATTCTTAGAGTGTTAAAAAAAAGTTTTATATTACATTGACTGATTGCTTTCTTATTTGATGTTGTGTGTGTGTGTGTGTGTGTGTGTATGTGTGCACATATGTTGGTGTAAAGGTAGAAAGACAACTTGTAAAAACTGGTCTTTTCCTGTCACCTGTGTTCATAAGTCTCCAGATGTCATATAATGGGTTCTGGGGATCAAACTGACATCCTGAGACTCGGTGGCAAGTGTCTTTACCAGCTGAGCTATCTAGTAAGCTCTAAAATCAATTTGTTTGTTTGTATATGATTGAGCTCAAAATTTCAGGCTAGCTAAGCACACTATCAGTTGACTAATCCTTAGCCCTCCGAAGTTATTGTTTTGAGACAAGTCTCATTACACAGCTTAGGTTGACCTTGAGCTGGACCTCCAGAGGTGTGCCAGCATTCCTGACTAGTCCTAATATTTTCTAAGAGAACAGTGATTATAACTTTCTCTGTGAATCTGACACATGCAGAAGCGACTTCAGAGCATGAAGTGAGAGAGGTATGAAGCTCAGCTCCAAATGTGATACAGTATGTGATATAATGTGATACAATATGCACTACAATGTGATACAATATGTGATACACTGTGATACACTATGTGATACTAAGCAGCTAAGTTAACTTAAACAGCAAGCTTAAGGAATTATGGAACTTGATCCTCAAGTCTTTGCATGCATTACAGAATGTGAGTTCCTTCCATTTTATAGAATAAGGTTTCAACACTGTACCACAATGTTCCTATTCCTCACGCAGTTCCTGGCCTGTTGTGTGAGAAGACATGGCTCTCTCCTACACATGGCTCTCTCCTATGCATGTCTCTCTCTCTCTCCTACGCATGGCTCTTACCACTTTTACTTTAGTCTTTCTTAAAGCAGTGAAGTGCAAGGTAGTATGAGACCTGACAGGAGAAACAGCAGCAGCCACTCCACTCACACTCACGGTAGGCTGACACAAACCAAAACGTTTACTTGCCTCTTCACTCTCCGCAGCTGGGCTGGCCCCATTGACGGACACATTCTCCTGGTCATCAGTTTTTGATTTTTTACTACATTCCTTTAAAAAAAAAAAAGACGGGGGGTAGAAAGGAAAATTATTTTTCTTTTCTCTATCTTTATATATCTATTTTTTTTTCTTTTTTAGATCAAGTCTTTCTACATAGTCCTGGCTGTACGAACTCACCATGTAGACCAGGCTGACCTCAAATTCACAGAAAGTCTGCCTCTGCCTCCCGAGTGCTCAGATTAAGATGTGTGCTACCATAATTGTTTTTATTTGTTTTTGTTTTTGTTTTTGTTTTTGTAATGAGATAAGGTCTTGATAAATTGCACTGTCTAACTTTGAGCTCCTGCCTCAATCTCTCAAGCTCTGGGATCATAGGTATGTACCACTGAGCTCAGCCAAAAATAATTTAGTGTGATGCTAAAAACCAAAACATATCCTGAGCAGTCGATCTTACTTCTAGAAACCCTTTCTACAAAATAAAATCATCCATACTTACGGAAGGGTACACATAAACACCTTCCATTTGTATTGTTTGTAGTAACTAAGAACAGAAGTGATCTAACCTTAATGAATATAAGAACATTTAGATGTGGCTATTACACAAGAATACAGGCGATTCTCTGTAAAAGAACAATGTTTGGAGTATTTGGATATGATACAATTCCTGTAAAAAAGACCTGCACATGCATCACATGTGAAGGCAAGTGAGGCGGCTGTCAGTCACTTCAGCCACCTAGTGGAGCAGGACAGGAGGGCCTGCCTGCCCTTTATTCCTTCTCTACTTCGTTTTATTGAAGTTTGTTGTTGTTTAAGTGTAAGAGCCGCTCAAAGCATTTCTAAGTACTTTGTTAATCGTTCACTTCCACAACAGGGTGCCGAGGCTGACATCAAGCCTCGGGCCCCAGAACAGTAGCTTCCACGGCAAGTCCAGGCGGTGCACTCGCCCGCAGTGGACAACAGCCAGCTCGCCGCCCAGTCCTCTGCAGACAGGTGATGGCTGTCAGAGGCCGACATAGCACAGAGCAAGGTGCACCCGGCCGAGCCCGACCCTCACCATCGATTCCAGCCTTGGCTTTCGCCCCTAGCCCCGCCGGACGACGCACCCACCTTTCGTGTGCAGTGCTCACACTTCATCTGGAGTGGGACTGGCGGGAGGCCGACGCGCCTAAGCAGAGAGGAATACGGAAGACTGGAACACCGCCGCCTGCCGCCCGCTAGCGACCTGCGACCCTTTGTTGTCTTTATCCACAGGGGCCCCGCCCCAAGGACTGTAGTAGACCAATAAGAGAGCCTAAGCAATATGAGCCACACCCCTGAGCCAATGAAAAGAGTGCAAGGATGGTATGGCACGCTCACCCTCCTCTGCCGCCTAAGCCAATGAAAGTGTGAGAAAGTGGCAGGTCCCTCCTAGGAGCCAATCAAAAAACGGAGGTGGAGCTTGTCCATCGACTAGTAGCTGCCCTGCCCGGCCGGGACCCCACCTCCTGTCAGTTTTTGCCTGGTTAAGGACTGATGGGGAAAGTTGGCAAAGGCAGGCGTATAAGGCAGGAAGAGTGCGCTGACCGAGCGGACGAGACCGAACCGCGGCGACCTCAGAGCGCCTTGCTTAGAGGCCGCGGCCTGGCCCGCTCAATCAAGTTAGCGTCCTAAGTTCGGCTGGGCTGCATCTCCTGGAGGGCGGAGCCGGCGCCGCCCTCTGCCGCCGCCATGACCAGCTAGCGAAGCCTCACGTAGGCTGGTGCAGCACAAGGGCACATGCGCAGCAGGCTTGCTTTGCTTTATGGGCAATGCTGCTGAGTCTGGATTCAAAGTAGGCTGACCTTGAATCTGGGCGAGTTGACGCATTCCTTTAGTCCCAGAACCCAGGAGGCAGAGCAAGGCAGATCTCTGAGTTCCAGGACAGCCAGTGCTACACATGTACCTGTCTATAAACAAAATGACAGGTAGGATAAGCAGGCCTCAGGAGGCTGAGGCAGGAAAATGCTAAAATTAAAGCCAACATTGCCCATACTGCTACACAGTGAGACCTGTCTCCAAGGCAGACTAAATGCATTATTCTTTTGTTGTGTTCCAATCCCCTGGAAAAGACCAAAGACGGACTCAATTCAAATTTAGATTAGGGCTGGAGAGGTGGCTCAGCGGCTAAGAGCACTGATTGCTCTTCCAGAGGTCATGAGTTCAAATCCCAGCAACCACATGGTGGCTCATAACCATCTGTAATGGAATCTGATGCCCTCTTCTGGTGTGTTTTAACACAGCGCTATGGTGTACTCGTATACATACAATAAATAAATCTTTTAAAAAAATTTAGATTAAATAAGTGCATTCTAACTACTACCTGAAGGACAGCAGCTTTAGAGCCAAACAGCATGCTGGAAGAAGGCTAAAGAAAGGCTTTATAAAGTGGATATCATAGACGCACACCACCTACAGAATAGCGCAGGTGACATAATATACAAAAGATGTACCTTATCTATAGAATCACAGCTGGGCAAGAAAATCGTCCTGTATAATAATTTACATAGAAGTCCCCTGGGACAGCTAAAGAAACTTACTATGGTACCAGACATCCCTTAAGGGCCATTGACCTTTGACCTGGAATGTCAATAATAGAATGAGATTATAGGATAATGGTTTACCGAGGGAAGTATCTCTAATAACTGAGAGCAGCCTGTTTCTGGACCGGCAGTAACAGTGCCCCCAGGTTAGGACTGGCTGTCACATCCCCAGCCCTAAATTCTCTGAATTAGCTTGTTGAATGGAGTTTGCTTTTCAGTACCTTCTAAAAGCTGAGTTTAAACATATCATTAGGAATATAAGGGAGCTAGGGAGATGATGGCTAAGAGCACTGACTTTCTTTCAGAGGATCAAAGTTGCTTCTTAGCACCTGTGACTGACTGGCTAGAAACATCTCGGGCTCCAACTCCAGGGATCTAGCGCCTCTTCTGGCCACTGGAGGCAACAGACACACATTGCATTTGCACACATGCTGCCAAAATGCTCATAAAACAAAAAGAAATATGAATTTAAGGCCCAGTGAAACGGTTTAGTAGGTAAACCAAGGTAAACTCCTGCAAGGTGTCCTCTCCTCCACTTGCTACTATGGATGTGTCCACACACAACATAAAGAAATAAAAATGCTAATATCATTGTGAGTTTACCTTACTTTTAATTCACTAAAATTATTCTCAGTGATGTCAGGAGTATGGGCAGTTGCCCGAGAAGCTCCAGGTCCCATCACCAGAACCAAAACCTGTTCTGTTTCACAGGCTTTCTTTTTGTTCTCTTCCTCTCTTCTGTATCTTTAGCAGTTTTTCCATGTATGTGGAAAAATAAATATGTATATGTGTGTATTATGTGTGTGCATTTGTGTATATACATGCACAAGTACGGAAGTTGGTTCTCTCCTACCATCCTGGTTCCAAGGATCAAACTCAGAACCAACTCTAGAAGCTTAGCCATCTTGCTGATCCTCTTGATTATTAACTGCAAGGTAGGTAAGGGAAGTGAAGACAGGAATTATAAGACTGTCTAGTTGGGGAGTTTCTTTTGTTTCTACATACTTTGAGCTACACTCATATGAACTGTCAACACATTCTTTTAGTTCTGCACACTTCTATAGAATATATATATATATATATATATATATATATATATATATATATATTGGTTTTTCAAGACAGGGTTTCTCTGTGTAGCCTTGGCTATCCTGGAACTCACTTTGTAAACCAGGCTGGCCTCGAACTCAGAAATCCGCCTGCCTCTGCCTCCCAAGTGCTGGGATTAAAGGCGTACGCCACCACACCCAGCGCTAAAAATATTTTTATTTTCAAAATTCTGGTAGAAATGACTTGATATCAAGTACCCTTCACTACTGTGGAGAGCTATGTAAAAATTACACTTACACTAAGATTCTACAAATGTTCAATGACATTTTTTATCTGATTTGGTTATCCTGCTGGAAGCCAGTCAGACACTATGATCCAAACCTGTAATGCTTAGAAGCAGTAACCAAACATTCACGTACACACCCAACTTGTGGATTACTTGAGTTTTATTAAGATGGAGTCTCTTGAGGCTGGAGGTATGGCTTAGCAGTTTAGAGCATTTGCCATTGCAGAGGACCTGGGTTGATTCCTGATTCTGTGTGTTGGTTCCCAACATTCCAATTAACTCCTGCTCCCAAGGTATGTGACACCCTGCTTGGTATTTGTTGTTCTTTTGTTTTTTTGCTTGTTTTCCTGAGACAGGAAAAAACACAAACACACAAACAAAAACGTATAGCCCTGGCTATCCTGGAACACACTTTGTAGACCAGTCTGGCCTTGAAGTCAGAAACCCACCTGCCTCTGCCTCCCAAGTGCTGGGATTAAAGGCATGCACCATTACTGGCTGGCAGTGACTCGCTCTTTTGCCCTCTGTGAGCACCAGACATATATGTGGTACACATACTACACGCAGGAAAAACATTCACACACACAAAATAAAATCAAGGCCAGATATGGTTCTGTGTTCCTTTTATCCAAGCAACTTTGGAGATAGGCAGATCCCCACAAGGTTAAGGCTGGCCTAGTCCACACAGAAAGTTCTGGACAACCCAGAACTAGAGTGAGGCCCTATCTAAAAAGTAAGTAAATAAAAAAAAATCAAATAAGTATTCTATATTGAGCCACATTCCCAGCATGCAAGATGTTTTCTTATATCATACTGAACTCTTCAGGCATGTACTTCTTATTCATAATTTTTCAGTGTTGTGTGACAGAACTTCCTGATTTGTCATTATGTCACAGCATACACATACTCGCCCCAAAGAGAGAGCCCATGACAGACCAAAGTATGGGTACCACCAAAATCTAACTTGGTGAACCAATAAGTTCTACTGGGTTATTTGCAGGAATATGGGTGAGGGGTTTATGAGAGTCAAAATGACTCAAAGTGCATCACAAAAGCCAACCACAGCTTAGGTGACAGCTCACAAATCTGGGATCCTGGAGCACATGCCACAGCTTACAAGTAGCTCAAGATGTTGGAGAGTGTCTCTTTTCTAGGTATCCCAGTTGGTCTAAGCCTCTTCCAGGCAGCTGGTCTGGTCTGAGTTTTCTTAGCAGCTGATCTTCCTTCTGTCTGAGAGACTTTCAGCTTTTGTTGCTTGCATGTACTTTTCTGATAAAATATATATTGGTGGCTGGAGAAATGGCTCAGTAGTTTAGAGCACTGGCTGCTCTTCCAGAGGACATGGGTTCAATTCTAAGCCCTCACATGGCAGCTCACAACTGTACTCCAGTTGCAGCAATTCTGAAACCTTCACACAGAATGAATGCAGACAAATGCCAATGAATATATAATAAATTTTAAAATGTTTATATTGTCCAGTGTTGCCATTATAGCTCTGCAAGTGGATAATTATAAACAAGTTTTTCATAACCAACATCAATTTCTGAGAGGTACAAAAATTGTTCAGTTTCATTAAGCATAGATGCTGGAAAAACAAGCTACCTACACCAATATAGCTTGCTTTCAATCTGCCCTCTAGACTCTCAGCTACACTCCAAGCAACTGGGGTTTCTTTGTCCCAGGCAAATAAATGCTCTATCACTTAGCTCGATGACTTTAGCTTACTACATAGGTACTGTGTTACATCTCTGAGAGGAAAGGCTTTCTCAATGAAAGCAGTACAGCTTTGCTCTGAGGGGGGAAGTTTTCCCCAATAGTGCCATAGCTCTGAGGGAAAACAGCAATGTTGTTAAACTGTCATTACAGCTGAATGGCTCCCCCAACTGATATGCTGCAGCTCTGGGGAGGGTTTCCCTGGTGGAAGTGTTACAGCTCTGAAAGGAGAGCATTCTAGCAGTTGGGAGCCAAGGACTACCACAAAGTAACCGGACACAACAAACCCATCAAGAGATTTGCTGCCACAGAACAAAGAGAGTGGTTGCCTGTGCTTGGATGAGAAGTAGTTTGGAGCTGAGCTGGAGACAGGCTTATATAGGGCTTCTTTGGGAGGAGTTTTGCCAGGGGCCTGCCCAGGCAGTTTGTCACCAGGGCAGCGCAGCCATGGAGGAGATGAAGTGAGTGAGTGGGGAGGTGGTCAGGGAGTCTTGCACCTGTGACTGACTAGCCATCAGGTGCTTCTTTATTTTACAGGTTTCACGGAAGAAAAAAAAAAAGAGTATTTCACAAAACAATGATTGATTACTCAAGAAGTACAGATTATATTTGAGTTTTCATTTTATGTCCACAATTACAAGTTCAGTCACAATCAGAAAATACAAATAGAACAGATTTTATTTTTATCATCAGCCCTATAACTCCAATTTAAAGAATCTAAAGAATGTCTTCCCAGGCAGTGGTGGTGCACGCCTTTAATCCCAGCACTCGGGAGGCAGAGGCAGGCAGATTTCTGAGTTCGAGGCCAGCCTGGTCTCCAAAGTGACAGGACAGCCAGAGCTATACAGAGAAACCCTGTCTTGAAAAAACAAAAAAAAAAAAAAAAAAAAAAAAAAAAATTAACTAAAAGCAGCTAGATATAGTGATGCATGCCTTTAATCCCAGCACCTGAGGCAGAGGCAGGAGGACTCTGAGTTGGAGGCCTTCCTGGTCTACATAGTGAGTGAGTTCTAGTGTATCAAGGCCCCAGGCCTTAGCACAACTGACTCCACAATGGAGGTACCATTCAAGCTGTATTCTCAGCACACAGCACAGCGACTGCTAACATTATGTTCATGGCTAACGCTAATGTTATGTTTAAAGTTTAAAATCTCTGGGCTTTTGGAAAACTGCAAAGCAAAATTAGACTTCCAAATGTTAAGGGCTATTAATTTTTTACTTCTGTTTCTGCTTCTGTAAATAAAGCTTGTTTTGCATAAAAGGACCTTCTGCTTGCACTAGAACAGAATGTAACTTGTGTTTTTTGCCTTTTTAAACCCCTGACTGAGGTAGCTGGGGGCTGCATTCAGGAATTCTGAGTCCTGGGTGTAGACCTGGTGCCAGTCTATAAATAAAAGCTTCTTCTTAAACTCGGAAGTTCCCAGCACTCAAGAGGCAGAGGCAAGTAGATCTCTGTGTATTTGAAGCTAGCCTGGTCTACAGAGTGAGTTCCAGGACAGCATGAGGGGATGCACAGGGAAATCCTGTCTTGGAAAAAAAAAAAGGAGAAAAATGAATAAATAAATAAATAAACAAAGGAAGGAAGGGTAGGGAGAGAGAAAATGAGAGAAAAAAAAAGAAAAAGAAAAGAGAATAAATCCAGCTTTGAACTGAGTGTAGCAGCACAAGCTTTTAATTCTAGCACTCGGGAGGCAGAGTGGGCCAGATGCCAGAGTGCCAGGCCAAGCAGAAATACACACACACACACACACACACACACACCATACAGACAAGCAAAAACAACAAAAAACAGGGATGGAGAATTGGCTCAATAGTTAAGAGTACTAGCTGCTTTCCCAGAGGTCCTGAGTTCAATTCCCAGCAACCACATGGTGGCTCACAATGATTTGCAATGGGATCTGATGCCCTCTTCTGGTGTGTGAAGACAGCTACAGTGTATTCCTATACATAAAATAAATAAGTAAATATTAGAGAGAGACTGCCTCATCCAGTTTTTGCAGTATATACTGTAACTATAAATTGACAAAACTTCCAGGGTTATGCATGCTGCTGTCTACCTTTATAAATTCATTATAAAATTAGGAAACATGTAACAAGTAGATCTAAAGAGAACGGTAAAGTAATGGAGATCTCTGCTCCGGCATGCCGTTCTAGCACCCACAGATCACCGTAGTTGGAGGCAACTACAAAACAGGGACACGCCTTTAATCCCAGCACTTGGAAGGCAGAGGCAGGTGGATTTCTGAGTTCGAGGCCAGCCTGGTCTACAAAGTGAGTTCCAGGACAGCCAGGACTATACAGAGAAACCCTGTCTCAAAACAAACAAACAAACAAACAAACAAAAAACCAAAACAGGGACATGTGATCCAGGTTTTAGCTTTATTGTGTGTTAGGTCTGAAAGAAACCAGGGACAAATGGCTAACTGAGGTGCCTATTGACTATCAAAGTGGATGATGGCCATGCTCTCAGCAAGTACCCATTACAGAGTCCTGACTCCTCAGGTCTTGCCCACTACCCTAGATCTCTTTAGCCCCTTCCCTTCCCTCCCCTCCCCTCCCCTCCCCTCCCCTCCCCTCCTGACTATGTTTTCTTCCACATCTACAATAAGAACCTCGTCAACAATACCTAGGAGTGGCCATGTCCCCACTTTCACTTATTGTGCATCTTTGTTAGATTGACCTTGGGTAGTCAGTCCATGTTTGCTATACCCTAGGGACCTGGTGAATATAACCTCTCATCATTTCTGGAAAATTCCAGATCTAGCCAGGAGGTGGTGGCACACGCCTCCCAGCACTTGGGAGGCAGAAACATGCAGATCCCTCTGAGTTCCAGGCCGGCCAGAGCTACACAGAGAAACATTGTCTGGAAAACCCAAAAATCCCCCCCAAAACAAACAAACAAAAAAACCCAATTCAGATCCACTCACTCCTGGGGCTTCTAAACCACGCCCATATGCCCCTTAGGTAGGAAACCTCCTTGGTTGGCCAAAGGGTTAAATTCAGGTGCGTTACAGACCGTCCAGGTCCTCAGGAGTGCGAAGCACAAAAACACAACCCCGACTGCATAATCACTCAGTCTCCACCCCTGGGAAGTTCCCACCCAGCTCTTATCCCGGAAGTCCGTGGAACAGAAGTCCGGAAGTTCGAGGGGCTGTTCTCTCCCACTCATTCTCCTACACGTCCCTCTGTTCCCGCATAGGTGCGTGTCCTGCAACTTTTCGGGTTCCGACCCGCCGTGTCCTGTGCGGGTCATCGCTTGCGGATCTGGACCGGGCGCAAGGCAAATTGTGCAAACTGGGCGTGTGCACTCCGGAGGAGGAGCCAGCGGAACGGGCCGCTAGTGGATCTTGTTGGTAACTGAAGCCAGAGGGAGGCAAGTTATGTGCCTAACTAGGATTCTTGAGGATGTAGGGTATGAAGCTTGATTGCCCCTGGGAATCCAAGGAGCCACTCAGAACTAGGGCGTTGGGTGTTAACCTCCAGAGGTCCTGCCGCAGTTAATTCGGTGCATTTGGGCCATTAGTCTGGAGTCAGTAACAGGGATCTGACAGCTTATGACTGTAGAGACTCATACACGATGGTACTTTCACTTCCCGTTCTTGGTGGGAAGAGTTGTCTCTGGAAGATTCGAGTTAGGTGCCGGAAGCCTGAGTTGTGTGTGTGTGTGTGTCGGGGCGGGGGAGGGGGAGGGAGCTTACTAATGGAGCAACTTAAAGATGAGGGTTCAGTCAAGAAAAGGGTTCACAAGACTGGGGCTTGGAAGTGAGATCAGATCAACACCAAATTTGCGATCTGTGTAGCCCCGATGCCCATACATAATTGAGTTGAGGTGGGCTCATAAGAGAAAGGTGTTCAGGGTCTGCCGTGGACCTTCCCCCTGGCCTCCTGACTGGACTAATGAGGTGCTGCCTATCTATGTGCACTGGTTGCAGGCTTCAGTTGTGTTTTTCCAAGCCTGGTCGGCTGTGCAGTGGAGCCCAGGTTTCAAGAATGTATATGCAGGTGGAGACACGCACCAGCACCCGCCTCCATCTGAAGAGGGCTCCAGGCATCCGGTCTTGGTCCCTGCTGGTCGGTAAGGCTTCCCAATTTTTCCCCACACAAATCTAAAAAGCGACATAAACAACTTTTTTGTGTTCTATTAGAGGTTCTCATACAAGGCCTTGATAAAGCATGTTCATTAACCCTCAGGGTGCCTTTTCTTTCAGATGGCATGCAGGACCCCCTTGCATGCTAGGCACACTTCTTTAACACTGAGATGCCCTCCCAGCCTATCTGCCTTTTATGAGGTCACCATAGTTTTCCTTCTGTGTGACAGGTGATCATGGGTTCTCATCTTTCCTCTTCCCTGGCTCAGACCTCTTCATAAGTGCACTTAGCCTCTTCCTCCATCACTGCCTATCAGAAGGCTCTATTATCTCAGGAACAGCTGCACTTGTGTTGGCTGGGCTGTACAGTCTGAGGTGAGGCACTAGCTGTGGCTTCAGCAGCATCTCTCTGCAGTCTGTCTGTCCTTAGGATATACACATGCTCTTCTGCGTGTTATAATTCTGTAAGTGGTCTTCATCCCTCTCCCATGTAAGCAATACCTACCTCAGGCTCATGTGTGCATTTTTCATTTGTTTGCAGAGGTTGCGATGGCCTGACATGGGTGCTGGTGCTGAGTACTGAACTGGGCCCTCTGCAAAAGTAGTATATACTCTTAACCAATAAGCCCTCTTTTCCAGTCCCTTTGTCCTCTGTTTTGAAACAAACTTCTTAGCTGTCTCACCAACTCTGTACTAGGTAGCCTTTACCTGTTGCCCCTGTACAAGCTGTGCTACCTTAAGACAGCTATATATAGCACTGTGAAGAAATGGAACTTCCTTGGCTAGTTAACAAGGTACTCTCTCCTCTGTCTACAGGAATATTATCCACTGGCCTAGCTGCTGCCTATTACAGTGGAGGTAAAGTATGCTCTTCCCTTCGGCTTCCTTTCACTTGGAAATGAACAGAAAGCAGTCTTGGTGTGTGTGGCTTTGGGGTGGCCTCCACCTTGCCTTGTGTGGGGAATGATCCCAGGCCATGTCTTGTATCTTAAATCTCTTCCTGTGTTACAAAGTCCTCTTGGAAAGCGCTTTAGCATTTGCCTGCCACCTTGCTACAGGAAGGATGTGTCCCATCTCCGTGGCAAGGCTGTATAGATCTACCCATTCTCTAGGTGGAATTAGGCAGAGTTTGGGATGCACGTAGCTCCAGTGACAGAAGCACATTACCTAAGCCTCTAACCTGAGCTAAAAGAAAGGCTGGGCTGGGAAGGACCACATATGAACATATCACCTTGGCTCCTGTAGCTAATGAGCTGATATACTGTCCACTTGCAGATAGTCTGGGCTGGAAGCTCTTCTATGTCACAGGCTGCCTTTTTGTGGCTGTACAGAACTTGGAAGACTGGGAGGTAAGATGGAATAGTCGTACCCTTCCCATTCAGAAGCACCTGCCCCAGTACAGAGCATTTTGCTTGTAAACATCTCTGGACTTTTCTAGAAGCTACTCACAACTGTTTTCACCAAGGTTCTATGTAGTGTGTTTTGTTTTGTTGCAGGCTTGCCTCAAACTCAAAAGCCTATTGCCTCAACTTTCTGATGGGCATAAAGCACCCCACTTGGCTCACAGTAGTTGGTCTCCACCCACCCCGGGTTGTTACAAGTCTGTATGTCCCTTGGCTGGGCTGGCTACACAGGGCAGGGACCTGTGAAAACATTCTGCTTACACAGTTAGATTAGCTCCCAGGCTTTGAAGTTCAAGGGTTGGGGCTTCCTCTGACCACCCAGGTCCTCACTGTACACCTAACTATGGCAGACAAAAATCTGAATATGGGGAAAGTCAGGTGGTACCTTTTGGGGACGCCCCCTTCCCTTAGTCTTGGACTTCTCAGCTTTTTGTTTGTTTTTGTTTTTCAAGACGGGGTTTCTCTGTATCGCCCTGGCTTTCCTGGTACTTTTTAGACCAGGCTGGCCTCGAACTCAGAAATCCGCCTGCCTCTGCCTCCCAACTGCTGTGCACCACCATGCCTGGCTTCTCAGAATTCTTGAAGCTGCCTGGCCTGGGCTTCTGCTTTTTGCTTAATGGCCTCATTACCATCCTGTCCTTTTGTTCTTTTTTTTTTTTTTTTTTTGGTTTTTCAAGACAGGGTTTCTCTGTATAGTCCTGGCTGTCCTGGAACTCACTTTGTAGACCAGGCTGGCCTCGAACTCAGAAATCCACCTGCCTCTGCCTCCCGAGTGCTGGGATTAAAGGCATGGGCCACCACGCCCGGCTTTGTTCTTTTATTTACCCAGTACTTAGGGTTGAACCTGGGGCCACACACTTGCTATGGAAGATTCCTCAGACTGGTTTTGCTCTCAGAAAGAGAGAAGGAGCCAGGTGTGGTGGTGCACGCCTTTAATCCCAGCACTCAGGAGGCAGAGGCAGGCGGATTTCTGAGTTCGAGGCCAGCCTGGTCTACAAAATGAGTTCCTGGACAGCCAGGGCTCTACAGAGAAACCCTGTCTCGAAAAACCACACACACAAAAAAAAAAATAAATAAAGAGAGAGAGAGAGAAGGGCACCCATTCTATCTGCTTTCTCTCATGTGTCCCTTACTCGCGAGAGTACAAGAGGTCAGGCACAGAAGATGGCTCTGGAAGAGTCCTGGAGGCTTTGGGTTTCCACTGGGCAAATTGCGAATTTGTACCAGTGTGGGCCTCAGCATAAGCTCGGCCCTCTCCCTGGAGTTTTGTGTGCTTAGCATACATTGGTTTGCAGGAGGCCATTTTCAACAAGAGCACTGGGAAGGTCATCTTAAAAACATTCAGCCTCTACAAGAAGCTGCTGACTCTTCTCAGAGCAGGCCATGATCAAGGTAAGATGTGGGGACCTACAGCTTGGTGAGGGTTTGGTGAGTCCTGGATGGCTTGGGTCCAAGTCCAACTGCTCAGGGAATGAGGGTCCCCCAGACATATCCTGGCTTGCAGGGATAGATTCAGGCAGATATTTTGCATACTTCAGGACTTAGCCTGTCAGGAAGAATGGAAACTCCTTGGCAGCTCCTAGTTGGGTGAGGGTGATGGGGTTACTGTGCCAGGTAGACTAACAGGGAGCCATTCTAGTCTTCAGGAACCACTTGGCCTTTCTCGATTATCCTGTACCTGGTTGTCAGCTTTGCTAGTCCTGCAGTTAGATGGTCAGAGGAACCCTGCAACCCTTGGACCTCTGGGCTCAGGGGGTGGGGGGTGGGGAGGAGGTAGCCTTGTTGTGAGGTAGCAGGTTCTCATAGGTCTCTCCCCTATGTATCCAGCCCAGCTATTGTGCATTACAAACATGAAAGTTAACTGTGTGGGCATGCACAGGCCCCTCAGTGGGCTTTTAACATGAACAGTTAGGCTCCAAGGCATTCAGGTCTCTTGCTTATGTGGAGTGCTGGCAGTGTATAGCTGAAAGTGGCATAGATGAAGACCAGAGCTGGTTTGTGGGGCATGAGTTGAACTTCCCCTTAGGCAGCTGTTTGGGAGCCCTGGCACATCTGAGAGCCAGTCCCCACAGGCTCCAAGCCCCATGGTCATCTCCCATGTCACTGTGACAGTGAGATGAGATAGGTTTCTCAGTGGCTCTTGGGAATGCAGTATCAGCAATGGTTTTTCTGTGCACACAACTAACTGGCAAAGCTACCCCACTGGAGCCAGACAGGTTTTCCAGCCTTAGGTAAAATCAGGCAAAGAGGATAGATATCATGAAGATGGCAGCTTGGGCTTAGGGATCCATCCCTGTTGTAGGACTGCTCAGCAAAACCAGCATCTGCCTGGAACTGCAGCTGTAGGACTCTCCTGAGCATCCTTATACACGAGTTATCCTGGGTCCATCATTCTGAATGTGGACCAGCCAACGCTTTTGTCACCAATGCTCTTCCCACTGTTCAGCAGACTGTCCTGCGCACAGCATAGGGTGAGAGCATAGGGTGGACTGCTCATCAGCAAACTCTTCTGTTCCCAGTGGTGGTCCTGTTGAAAGACATCCAGGATGTGAATGTGGAGGAGGAAAAGGTTCGTTACTTTGGGAAGGGCTACATGGTGGTGCTCCGGTTTGCAACAGGCTTCTCCCACCCTCTCACTCAGAGTGCAGTCATGGGCCGACGCAGGTAAGAGCGGTATGGAGCAAGACTGGGATATCTATCCCTTGGTGTTTCCCAGGGCAGCAGAGAAGTTAGATGTTGTAGACAGGTAGGGGGCTGTGCTTAGGAGCAGCTTTGCCATAGCTTCTATAGAGGGGAGGCATCAGAACAGGGTTGGGGGTCTGGTGAGCATAGGACCAAGGCCAGAGACACTGGGCCTATTTGGGACCCCTGGGAGTGTTGCAGGTGTATCATAGGGGATGAGACAGTGTGGGTCTCTTGTGTTGTGGTGTGGAACTGCACCCTTTCCAAGGTGACCTGCTTTCTTGATGATGGCCTAGTGATGTGGAAGCCATCGCCAAACTCATCACTAGCTTCTTGGAGCTGCACCGCCTGGAGAGCCCCTTAGAACGGTCACAGAGCAGCGACAGTGAACCTGATGGCCCTGGTGGCCAGAGCTGACAGTGTGGACTGACTGCTGGTAAATGCCACCCACTTCTGATGCATCTCCAAATGACTTGACAATTGTAAGGGTACAGGCAGATCTTGGGCACCTGCCTGTGGCTCCTTGGGCAGTTCTACTATGGGCCACCTGCCTTTTGCTTGTTTATGCTTCTACACTTTGCAGAACCTTGGGCTAGACCTTTGCCACAACCCAGAAAGGTTGCATCTATCAGGATGCAGGGTGTGGATGCTAGGGGAAGGCAAGGTCTCAGAAATGAGTGCCTTCTCCAGAGTTACACTGCTGCTGCTCTGGGTTGGGGAGCACAGCCTAGTCTGGACAAGCTCACCTGAGAGCAATCTGAAGCAGAAGATGCCAGGCTTTCTTCAGCATAGGCCTAGTGTCTGCCTTGGAGATGCCTTGCCACTCCAGGCAAGACTCAATTCCTAGTGAGCAAGACACCCACATGCACGTGGGTGGACCTGCTCCTGTGCAGCCATGTTTGCTCTCCCCGGCCATCACTCAAGAGGAACACTCTCGGTGGTCAGGGGCTTCCCTGAAGGCAACTCTGGATGCTGAACGCCTGGCCACAGAACTCTCAGAGGAAGCAGAACCCAGTTCCTTTTTAGACCGCTTGTCAGAGAGCCCAGCAGTGTTGGAGCCCAGCTGTCAGGAATGGAAGGCTCTTCCAACCCAACCTGGGAAGAAGCTGCTAGTGGAGGAAAGGTCACCTCTTTTGGCATCCTGCAGCCTTTAAGACCTGGGGGACCCTTTACAGAAACTGAGTCTTAGCCTTTCGAGCCTTGAAAAGACCTGAAGAAAATAGGCATGTGAAGACACAGCCCAATAAATCCCAGTGTTGAGAAGTGCACCAGGAAGAACATTCAAGGCCAGCCTGGGCCATGGCTTCTTCTAAGAAAAGTTGGTACCAACCACTAATGGTCCTTTTCTGCTCTTCTAGTCTCCTGAGTGGACTCAAGTCGCTCAAAAGTATGTTGTTTACTAAGTTCCCAGCCGGGCCTCTAGGCCTAGTAGCTGTGGATCTCTGGTCTACACACAGCTCCTCGAAGCTGCATACCCATACCTCATCAGGTAGAACTGGGAAACTGAAGAGTTATATAGACAAAGGAGTTAAGGCAGCCTTGAGGCCATTGCACGGTAGTTAGGCAAGAACTATGAACAGGTCTTCTGAAGTGACTGCCACTAGTCCTGACTTGGTGAATATGGTCCCTTGAACATGCCAAAGTGAGCTTTTTAAGTGGTTAAGTTAGAGATTTCTCTCCCCAGATGAAACGTAATCTATAGCTTGTTGGTCTTTGGCTTGTTGCCTATAGACTCTTAAGGTACTTTAGACAAGAGAAGGTGTCTTAAGAGCTGTCCTAGACTCATACCTGGGTGACAGCATTCAATTCTCTATGGTGGTAAAAAGCTGATTAGAGTTCATGTTGGTGGGACTTCCACTTCTACTGGTCTTTTTATTTTAGAATAAAGCTCTACATGCAACTTGCAAATGTGCCTTTCTGTTTTCTGCTTTGCCCAAAGTTACTGTTCATACAGTTGGAGAGCCTGTCTGCACAGGTGTCCAGAGCTCAGCAGGAAGAGCACAGGCTCCACATGGCTGGGCTACTGAGACAGAAATCTTGGTGTTGTCCAGGCTGATATACAGGGCCCCAGCCTCTCAGAGGTTCTGCCCTGTGTCCCAACCTGGGCTGGTGGGTGGTGGCTGTCGGGCAGCCGCCTCACCCAGGTCCTGCAGCAGATCCTGCAGTCGCTGCATACTTGGGAGCACATTCTCCTCCAGCCACTCCTCTATGGTATCCGGATAGAAGGCCAGCTGCAGGGCCGCCTCCAACTGCTGCACGAGGTTGTTCCACCTGCTTAGAAGGCTGGGGGAGACAGCAGCCATGATTTGATTTGAGTGTGCCTGCTGAGACTCAAGGTTACATAGCTACACCCATATCCTCAGTCCCTGGAGCTGGTACTATCCCATGCCTCGGTTTTAACATTGGGACAAAAATAAATGGTCACATTTCAACAATCAAAAGCACACCACTGCCTGGCAGTTTTTCTCACAACCATGAACGGGACACACTATTGGCAGCATGTTACACTCAGTACAATTGTACTCTTATTACCTAGCTTAGAGTCGTGAACTAGGAGAGGACAGTGCTGGCAGCTGGGGACTCTAGCCACAAGGTACGTTACCAGGCTGTACCAGGAAATAACAGGGCCAGCATGAACCCCAGGTGGCCTGATCCCAAAGATGAAGTCAGCCTGGGCATGTGGTTGATACTGTCTTAGGCCAGGAACCACTTAGATTCTTGCTAATATTAGGGGACGTGTTACTAAGCAGTAGCCTATCAGTTCATCCAAGATCTACAGCTGCAGGACCTGGAGAGCTTATCTTGCCTTAACACTGATAACCATGGTCATTGCTACTGTGTGTGTCCATAAAGGGGACAAGGTGTTCCAGGGGCTGAACACCTGGGAAGATATGATGGTGGCTACCTGAGTGCCTCCGGCTGTATGTGCTGGATCATAACTGGGTGAACAAGCTTCCGCCTGCGATGGTAGGGGCTGAACCAGCCAGTGACATACCTGGAGCAAATCCAGACAGTGTCAGTGGAGCCAGTGTGGTTTGGAGATAACTAGGGGGATAGGGGGGTGAGGGTGGCTGGCTTAAGAATCTGGTGGAGATTTTTAGAAGTCTTTCTAGAAAAGCCTTTGTGTCCAGGCTTGGTGGTGCACACCTTTAATCCCAGCACACAGGAGGCAGAGGTAGGCGGATTTCTGAGTTCGAGGCCAGCCTGGTCTACAAAGTGAGTTCCAGGACAGCCAGGGCTATACAGAGAAACCCTGTCTCGAAAAACCGGAAAAAAAAAAAGAAAAGCCTTTGTGAAAAACAATGCTAGGAGACGTGGGAGCCACTTACCTGTTCCTCTCCAGAAGCGTATCCACAGAGCTGCGCAGGTGGAGACTAATTTGTGTGACGAGGGCATGGATGTCACTGCCAGGGAAGGAGCCAGCTCCCTCGCTGCCAGAGAGTCACACTGAGAACAGTGGTCCGCAGAGGGGGTGGGGTGGGGCGGGCTGGAATGTCAGGGATCATGGGATTACCTTACAGTATCCATTATCTCCAGGCTTGAAACCCCAAGGAAACGTTCCGCTCTCAGCCTAACATCCTCAGCAGAGCCTCCTGAAACCGTCCACAGGCAGAAGTGCTCAGAGAGAACCCCTGACTTTTGGGGTGCTATGGGCAAAAGGCACAGCATCTTGGGGAGCCCCAGCCAGGCCAGGTGGCTGCTTTCCACTGAACATGTGAAAGACATTTGTTATAGATCATTGTAAGTAGCAGCACAATCTGCAGGAGCCCCTGGCCTCACCATACAGTCCATGTACAAGTGTCTAGGCTCAAAGGCACTAGGGCTCTAGAGCACCTGAAACAGGATGTGAGACCAGTCAGCACAAAACGGGCTGTCTCAGGAAGACAGACAGGGTTCCTGGCTCTGCACTGAGGGGTCTGGGTTCCAGCATAATCACTCCTCAAAAACAGGAAGAGCCTAAAGCCAACACCACTAACATCAGTGCCTCTTCAGTGCTGAGGGCTGGCTGTGCTTATTGTTCCCTTGTTTTTCTACACACTCCAGACACTTTACAATGAACAAGTGCCGGGGGAAGAAAGCTAAAGTTAGACCCCTTCCACATCTCTCCTGCAGGCCACAGCTGCTAACTGCTTTGGGGACCCCTCTTTACATGTGGACGTCCTTTGAGTGAGGCTGCATGGGCTACCACTCTGAGCAGTGTCCATGCCTGCTTTCTGTAGCCAGTTGTTTCCTTGGGTCATCTAGGTGTAGGAGCACTGGGATAGAGGCTCCTGCACCAGTGGGGGCACCCAGTCCTGGAGAGTCTTCAGAACACTTAAGCGGCAAAGAGAATCTGCATCTGCACCTAAAGCATGAATTAATTCATTCCTTCCTTTTTTTTTTTTTTTTTTTTGGTTTTTTGAGACAGGGTTTCTCTGTGTAGCCCTGGCTGTCCTGGAACTCACTTTGTAGATCAGGCTGGCCACGAACTCAGAAATCCAATCTGCCTGCCTCTGCCTCCCGAGTGCTGGGATTAAAGGCGTGTGCCACCACGCCCAGCTCCTTCCTTCCTTCCTTTCTTTTTTATTTTTCTTTTTTGGTTTTTCGAGACAGGGTTTCTCTTTGTAGCCCTGGCTGTCCTGGAACTCACTCTGTAGACCAGGCTGGCCTTGAACTCAGAGATCTGCCTGCCTCTGCCTCTCAAGTGCTGGGATTAAAGGCGTGCACCACCACTGCCAGCTAAGTATGAATTTTTTATATTCGTTCTCTGAATCTGTGGGGCATGTCCTTTCTAACTTCCCAAACTACCTGAGGCTCAGGCTGGGGATCTGGGTACAGGCAATCCTAGACCAGCTGGTATTTAAGCAAGTGGGCAGACCAGAAACATGATCCTTCTTCATCCCTGTATAGGATCACAGTCCGGACAGAACAGGGCAATGGCCAGGGGGAACCAGCAATTGCCTCCTTTCTTCCTGTCTGGTTAAGAGTAGGCAGGAGGGTTGGCTAGAACTGTCAGCTGGGACATACCATATACAAGTGACTGTAGACAGGCAGCCAGGGATGGGATTCCCACAGGAAGCAGCTCACACAGCACAGAGAAGTGGTCGTACCTATGTCCAGAAGAAGACTATTCAGCTCTACAGCCCTCAACCACTTCAGCCTGATGATGCCTGATTTGGGGTACCCTTTATGTTTTGAGGGGTTCCTAGACTAGGAACCACTGTGGGTAGACTGGTGTATCCCATTATCTAGCTCAGGATTTCCAAAGTGGGTTTCAAGTCATGGAGATTTTGCATTAGGTTGGCTATAATGTCCTGGGGAGGAGCTTGTAAAGGGGAAATGGGCTCTGAGCACTTGGGCACTCGCCACAGTGTATGCTTGATGTGGAGCTTCTGTAGAGCCTTTATTATCCCTTTTCCTGTACTAGTCCGCCTCCAAGAGGCCTCTTCTGTGGCTTGTATCCCATCTATCCACCTTATGCTTTTCCACAAGGCTCCAGGTTAAAGTGGGCATCAGATCTCTCCAGGGCTGGGCAGAGAGCCTCTACCTGGCCAGGCCTCTGTTTCTTCAGCCATAAGGGGCTAGAGAGATGCTCCTCACCTGAGGTAGATGGAGGCTGACAGATGGGCCAGCATCACTGGCCATTAGTTTTCGTTTACCTCTGTGAGTCACTAGCCACTATCCAATGCATAGAAAGGGTTTCACTCTCTGTGAGAGTCTTGGTTTAACTTACACCTCAATATACTCTACTGGAATGGCAAATGTTGGTAAGTCATCTCTGAGGCCAAGCAGTGGGCATCTACTGAAACCATGAGCATCTCCTATAGCCACACCAGCCAGCCTCAGTTGGCTGAGCACCCTGCTCTGCAGTCACATTTTAGAACCTGAGAAGGCCCCTGCAGGACACCTTTCCAGCTCTTACTGGTGGACTTGGCCAGAACCACAGACTGGGTTCATCCTATTTTTCAAAGCATATGACATCCTAAAAGAACTGGGACTAATCTTCATGCCCTGCTACACATGACACTTATGTTTATCACACAGTATCACACATGGAACATGCAGACCACAGAGGCTGCATGCTTGTGGCTCTACCACTAAATTGTCTCCTCAGTGGAGTTAATGAGGCAAACACAGAGGCATGAAGAACATGATTTGGGAACACAAGCTGCCATGTTGGATGATAGGGACTCTTCCCCATGTCCTACCCCCAGCCTCTGAGAGCTTACCTCTGCCAGCCCGTCAGGATGATTCCTTGGAGAGCATCCCTTGGTCCACTGCCTGCCACCTGCAGCCACAGCTCATGGTTTCTGATGTGATGCTCAACAGGGGGCAGAGCCTGACTAGCTCCTGTGGCCCCCTTGAAGGCACTGGCAGCCCACAACCTCTGGAAGCCACACTCCTGGTACTTTCCTATGAGAAAGACTAGGCAAGAAAGCAAGCAGATGAGCATCTCTCACAGAGAGTCCCTGGATACACAGCCTAACCAGAGCTGCTGAGAGTCTCAGTCTAGCAGAGAGGAGACACCAACCATTCCCAAAATGCCTGTGGTTTATCATTCATTATGAATAAACACTTAAGGAAGAGCTGGAAAGGACCTGGGATGATCTGGAGCCAGCAGGGGATTCCATGCCAGGACAGGGGGCTTTGCATAGCCTTTCTGTTCCATGCTGGTCAGCTAGGCTAATGTGGTGCTCATATTTCCAGGCTAAATAGTTCAGGTTACAGGATTATGGAGGACTGGGAAACAGTCATGCAGGTACATGTACCATGAGGAATGTATTGTGAGCAACCCGTACTGACCTTTGCCATGGACATCCAGGTCAGCTCCATAGTCCCAGAGGACAGGCTCCACCAGTTGAGGCACCCCAGATGCTGCCAACAGAGCAAGGCCGTGAATGTGGTAAGGACCACTTAGGTCACACTCCTGCTTCTCAGACATATTTGTTTTGATATGGGGTCTCAGTTTGCTGCCCAGGCTGGACCTGAACTCCAATCCTCCTATCTCAGCCCCCTGAGTACTGAGATTATACCATGTGCTTTCCATCATGCTCTTCTCTAGCACATTCCTTTAATGTTAAAGTTATGTTAAACATAAACCATCTTCTCAGGTCTAGTGTTTTTTTTTTGTTGTTGTTTTTTGTTTTTTTTGGTTTTTCGAGACAGGGTTTCTCTTTATAGCCCTGGCTGTCCTGTAACTCACTTTGTAGACCAGTGTGGCCTCGAACTCAGAAATCCGCCTACCTCTGCCTCCCAAGTGCTGGGATTAAAGGCGTGCACCACCACGCCCGGCTCAGGTCTAGTGGGTTTTAAGTACAGCTTGCAGCTGTGCTAGGCTTTGGGCCAGAAACATCAAAGCTACAAATGATGTTTGTAGCTGCCTGCTTTTGTGAAGAGGGATTCCTAAACTCTTCTCCAAGCTGCCTGCCTTGCTGCCTTAGGGCACTGGAGTACATCTCTAACTCATTAACGTAAAACATATCCTAGCTTCACAGAACATAGGTACAGCTGGCCCTGGATCTCTGCACTGAACCTCAGGGTTCAGTGGAGCTAGGCGATGTGCTTAAGTGCCAATCTCCCAGGCTGTGGAAAGTACTCTCAGCTTTCATCTCCAGGCTTTGGGCCAGTGGAAATGTTTGGCCCTGGCATCTTCAAGGCTGACAACAGAGTACACATAGGACTAAAGCTATCAGAAGCACTGGACATGCCAATGGCCTCTCTGGGCCTGTCAGCAGCCATGCCAATTTCTGTTTACACTCTTGCAAGGCTGTACAGTGATTTAAAGGGGACAGAACCCAGCACTTTCACTAGATCATACATTAATTAAGACCTCACTTCCAAGGCCTCTGGAACTTGAGGTCTTGGGCAGCTACATATAACCCCCATCCATACAGACCCTGCCAACCTTTTAGCTGTTCCTGAGGGATGTCCCGTAGCATGTCATCCCACACCAAGGGTGTCACGCCAGAGTGCTGGGTCAGCACATGGCTGGCTACTGCCTGCATGTGGCTCAGGCATAATTTCGCATGGCTGTTCTGTTCCTGCTGTAGCCACTGTTTTGAGGTTTCCCCCTCACCCAAGTAGTAGACCTAGGAGGAAGAAACAGGATGGGATTGCATCTGGTGCCATCCTTAGGACTACATGGTTCATACCTGTCCTGAATCTTGGGGTGGCTGCAAGTATAGACAAGTACAACTTAGCTTCCTTGGTTTCCATGGGAGCACTGCCTTTCTTAGACTGGACTCACTTAGGGCTTCTTTAGGTTCAAAGCAGGTTTGCTGAGATGACTAAGAGGCAGGACGACCTTGTTAACTCACTGAGGAGTGGGTGCTGGGAATTGAACCCAGGTCCTCTGGAAGAGTAGTCAATGCTCATAATGGCTGAGCCACCACTCCAGCAGCCACTCCCCGCCCCAACCCCCTTGGAGACAGGATTTCATGTAGCCTAGGCAAGCTTGTATTTCTCTATGCTATAAAGTCTGCTGGGTTACAGGTATGTATAATCACATCGTACTTTCAGATTTCCTTAGTTTGAGATACCAGGGCCCAAGATGACCTAGAACTCACTATGTAGTAGCCCAGCTGGGCCCAGGTTTGTGACACTTCTCTCCACAATCCTCCAAGTGCTAGGATTACAGGTGTCAGCCACCACATCGAACTCTGATTTACTTTGTTGTTGTTGTTGTTGTTGTTTTTCCAAGACAGGGTTTCTCTGTATAGCCCTGGCTGTCCTGGAACTCACTTTGTAGACCAGGCTGGCTTTGAACTCAGAAATCCGCCTGCCTCTGCCTCCTGAGTGCTAGGATTAAAGGCATGCGCCACCATGCCTGGCTCTGATTTACTTTTTTTTTTTTTTTAAGATTTATTTATTATATGTAAGTACACTGTTGCTGTCTTCAGACACTCCAGAAGAGGTCGCCAGATCTTGTTACGGATGGTTGTGAGCCACCATGTGGATGCTGGGATTTGAACTTATCACCTTCGGAAGAGCAGTCGGGTGCTCTTACACGCTGAGCCATCTCACTAGCCCCTGATTTACTTTTAAAACTGGTAACCTCAAGGTGGAATGTCTACAAACCCAGGCAGAAGAAGCCTTTGTCTTGTAGCCTACGCCAGCCCTGCCCACATAACTGGAATCAAGTCCGAGAAGCAGAGAAGTAGAGACTAGCCATTGGGTGGGCTTGGTAAGAAAGAGGGATACCACAGATGCCCCAGAGGAACACTTCTCCCAAATAGTGCTTCAAGATCCAAGTATAACAGCACTTTTTTCCTGTCAACACCTCAAACTGCACGTCTTTGGCTACAACTGTCTGAAAGAGCGTGCATTTGTTTGTGGCTAGGGCTGGCTCTGTTCCGTAGGAGAAGGAGGTAAAGAAGAATATCCCCTGGATGATAGTATCATCAGGTATATAGGATACCTTACTTGGGCTCTGCAGGACTGCCCTATGCCAGTCAATGCTCCTCTCCAGAGATGGCATCTCCCTAAATAGGCCTATCTCCTTGGCAATCTCTGCCTTTATTCTTTTATTTTTTATTTTTTTGGTTTTCGAGACAGGGTTTCTCTGTATAGCCCTGGCTGTCCTGGAACTCACTTTGTAGACCAGGCTGGCCTCGAACTCAGAAATCCGCCTGCCTCTGCCTCCCGAGTGCTGAGATTAAAGGCGTGCGCCACCACACCCGGCTGGCCTTTATTCTTTAGTATTTGGACGATTTCCTTTTAAAAAGAATCCACAGGGTCTGGGTGTTTGGCAGGATGAGACAGAAGGATCAAGAGTTCAAACCAGCCTGGGGGATATAATGAGAATGTAGCTCAAATTTTATTTTATATTTTTTTGGGGAGGGGGGTTGAGCAAAAAATTTTAAATTAAGTTAAACCAAACCAAAAGAAAACAAAGAGGGCTGGAGAGATTGCTCAGTGGCTGAGAGCACTAGACGTTCTTCCAGAGGGTGCAGGTTTGAGTCTCAGCACTCACTAGGTGGCTCACAACCACCTGTAACTGCAGTCCCATGTGATCCTGACACCTTCTTCTGACCCCTGTGGGCGTTGCGTGTCATCCCACACAAACTGTACACAGGCATACATGCAGGCAAAATACCCACACACATAAAATAAGTAAGTAAATAAATAAATATAAAAAGATAGAAGCCATGATGTGGTACACGATTGTGAAGAAAAGCAGCTGCAGACCTTGTCACTTACCTCGTCACAGCCAATGTGGAGCCACTGGACATCCTTGTGTAGCTCCAGAATTTGATCAATCATAGCTTGTACCAAGGCCAGGGACTCAGCCTCGTGAGGGTTCAGCGTGTTGGGGAAGAGAGCCACTTCACGGAGATGTGCAAATGCTGCATGCTTTAGCACAAACTAAGGACAGAGATGGAAGCTGGTGCTTAAGGATCCCAGTCCCTTGCATGTCCTTGCTGAGCACTCCAAGTCTATGCTGCTTCACTCAGTGTGCATGAGGGCCAGGTAGGGGGCCTGCACAGACTAATGCTGACTCTTCCAGATGTCTGCAGCCGAGCCAAGCCTCAGAGCTTCTGCTTCTGCCTTAGCTGGGCTCTGAGCCCTCTAGTTGGTTCCTTGGCAGCCCTCTTCCCTCCTTCCCTCCCCGTCCCCCTTTCTTCCTTCTCCTCCTCCTTTTTCTCTCTTCCTCCCCCCTCCCCACCCCCACACCTCAACCCTCTCTCTGTGGTGTTGGTACTTTAACTTGGGGTTTTGCACATGTCAAGTGAGTTGTTTTCCAGAGCTAGAGCTCCAGCCTCCTCTTTTTACTTATATGGGTGCTCAGCTTGTTAGGGTTAGGGGGTCTGTGCACCATGTGTATCTAGTGCCCACAGAGGCCAGAATGGGGGCATTTGATCCTTTGGAACTAGCTGTTTTGAGCTGCCTTGTGGGTGTTGGAAATCAATTTTAGGGTTTTTTGGAAGAATAGCCAGTGCTCTTAATATCTCTAGCCACTCCAGTCCTTTGTTTTTTTCCTTTACATTTTATTTTGGAGGAGTGAATGAAGCTGCATCCCACAAGCAGTTAAATCAATACCATGTCTGCCTCTCGGCTGTCTGTCTTATAGATGAGAAATAATTTTGGATACCATGTCTGCCTCTCGGCTGTCTGTCTGTCTTACAGATGAGAAATAATTTTGGATACTGGTAAAAAGACATAACAAAAAATGGAAGGTTTCCTTCCTTCCTAGTGAAGCTGCCTTGACCAAGAGTTGTGCTCTCTGGCTGCTTACAGACAGATTGATGCTGCTGAGAACAGGAGCTGAGGCAGAACTGAGCTGCTGCCAGTGAGGCCCTGTTGCCGGCACTGCAGCCCAGGCCCAGTCTCTGAACCTCACATTCATACCAGTAATTGTCACTCCTCCCACTCACCTCCATGTGTCCGAATGTCTGCACCAAGGGGATAACTTCCAGTTCACTGAGTCTGGCCAGGCGCAGGATCTCTGTAACTTCAGAGGGGCTGGAGTAATAAGAGTACACAGAAGCTGTGTCAGGCTGGTGCATGTGCAGGCACGATGGAGAGCCGGGATGCCCAGAGCCATCCGTGTGCTGGAATTATAGGCAGTTACCACCATGCCTAACTAAAGAATCAGCAAGGACCATATCTACAGTCCCCTGACCTGCCTGTGTGTGCTAGGTGAGCACTCCCTGACCTGCCTGTGTGTGCTAGGTGAGCACTCCCTGACCTGCCTGTGTGTGCTAAGTGAGCACTCCCTGACCTGCCTGTGTGTGCTAGGTGAGCACTCCCTGACCTGCCTGTGTGTGCTAAGTGAGCACTCTACCACTGAGCTATAGCCCAGCTTCATTGATTCAGCAGCTAATAAAACGACATTGCATAGTTGTTTTAATCTTGATTTCTCTTTTTTTAAAAAGATGTATTTATTTATTTTATGAGTACACTGTAGACATACCAGAAGAAGGCATCAAATCTTATTACAGCTGGTTGTGAGCCACCATGTGGTTTCTGGGAATTGAACTCAGGACCTCTGCAAGAGCAGTTAGTGCTCTTAACCACTGAGTCATCTCTCCAGCCCCCCCTTAATCTTGATTTCTATGAGAAGCTTAGTGTTTGGCTGGGGAGATCATTCAGTGGTTGAAATACCTGTTGCATAAGCAAGAGAACTAGAGTTCAGATTCCCAGATCCCAGGTAAATGCTGGGTAGGACTGGTGGCCTAGCTCTACTTCCATTGCTCAGAAGGTACAGATGGGGGATATCAGAGGAAGCTGGATTGCCAGAGTAGCCAAAATGCTGTGTTCTGGATTCAACCAAGATGCTGCTTCAGTTAAATAAAGTGGAGAGTGATAAAGACTTGGGATGTCAACTGCAGGCTTCCACACATACTCGGACACATGTGCATCCACACACATGTGAACACACACACATACCCCACGAGGAAAAAAACCCAATTGTGGCTATAACCTCAACCCAGTCCCAGCTGCCCCATGACTTCTTACTCTTCCTTGTAGGGTCAGAATAGATCTTTTCTTTTCTTTTTTTTTTTTTTTTTTTGGTTTTTCAAGACAGGGTTTCTCTATATAGCCCTGGCTGTCCTGGAACTCACTCTGTAGACCAGGCTGGCCTCGAACTCAGAAATCCGCCTGCCTCTGCCTCCCAAGTGCTGGGATTAAAGGCGTGTGCCACCACGCCCGGCTAGATATTTTCTTTTTTAAATGTTTCCTGATTACCTTTAATATACATGTTTTATTTAAAAATATGTTCTACATATGTGTGTATGCAAAGTTTATGTATGTGTACCATGTGTATGCAGGAACCTGAGGAGGTCAGCCAAGGGCACTGGCTGTCCTGGACCTGGAGTTGCAGGTGGTTATGAGCCACTATGTGAGTACTGGGAACCAAACCCAGGTCTTCTGTAAAAGCAGAAGTGCTCCACAACACAAAGAAATCTCTCAAGCTTCTGCATGCTTCAGAGCAGAGCAGGAGGAAGGGTTGCAGGAGCCGGGTGTGTGTGTATTTGTGTTTGTGTGTGTGTATGTGTATGTATGTGTGTGTGTATGTGTGTGTGTGTGTGTGTGTGTGTGTGTGTGTGTGTGTGTGTGTGTATGAAGAATACCATAGAACATGGCCCACAGAATCAACCATCTATGGCTGAGAGGGACACTGAACCAACAATCAGAGCCTGCATAGGTCTGAGCTATGTCCTCTGCATTCACGTTATGGTGGTGAAGCTTGGTGTTTTGTGTGACTCCTAACAGTGGAAGCAGGGCTGTCTCTAACTCTTTTGCCTACTTCTGGGACCTCTTTCCCCCCTACCTGGCTGCCTCGTCCAGCCTTGATGTAAGGGTATGTGCTTGGTCTTATTGTAACTTGTTATGCCAGGAGGGTTGACATCCCTGAGAGGCCTGTTCTTTTCTGAAGGGAAACGGAAGAGGAGTGGATCTAGGGGAGATGGGAGGTGAGGGTAGGGCTAGGAGGAGAGAAGGGAGGGAAACTGCAGGTGTAATATATGAGGTGTAATATATGAGGAATAATAAATTAAAAAATTATTTGGGTGTTTTGCCTACATTTGTCTGTATACACATTTTAACATGTGAGGTTAGAAGAGAGCTGCCTTGTGGGATCTGGGAGTGGAACCTGGGTCCCCTGGTAGAGCATTCAGTGCTTTTATCACCTGAGCCATCTTTCCAACCCCATGTTTTATTTTTATAAGTGTTTTAGGTTTGTTTGTTTGTTTGTTTGTTTGGATTTTGAGACAGAGTTTCTCTGTGTAGCTCTAGGTGTCCTAGAAATTGATTCTGTGGACCAGGCGGGCCTCAGACTCAGAGATCTGCCTGGGATTAAAGACATGGCCACTGTGGCCAGGCCAGGCTTGTCTGTTTTTGAGACAGGATTTCAATCTGCAGCCCAAGGTGGCCTTTGACTTTCAACAATCATCCTGTTGTTAAAAGCCTCCCAAATGCTGCTGGGATCATAGGTGTGAGCCACCACACGTGGCTACATGTTTTAATTTTATAACCAAATTTATATATATATACACACACATACACACACACAAATGTACACACACACACACACACACACACACACACACACACATATATATATACACACACACACACATGCATGCACTTAGGAAGACAAAAAGGACTGTAAAATGTTAGTTTCCAATTATCCCATCCACAGTAATACCATCCCTTCCTTTTTGGTGGTCCTCCCCTCCCTCGCCCCCCACCTGGCTATCTTTGATACCTGTATGCATGCTTGGCCCTCAGCAGCCTCAGGTGGCCCTCATAGGGAAACATGTCTTCGTACTCAATGAGGAGGCCATTTGCACCAAGTGCATGGAACAAAGGAAAAACCTGGATAAAGACAGAGGGTGTTGGAAAAGTAGCCATTGGAACAACTCACAACTCAGAGCAAGTGTGCACCTTTTCCTTTCTAGGTTTTGGAGAGGGATGGGAGTTGATATTCGTATTTCTCTCTTGCAAACTTTAAATCTAGAATGTGTACTTGATGCTTGCACAGGAGTGGTATGTGCCATCGAATAGCAATAAACAATGCTGGTGGCTCAGCTGAGGAGGGAGGACTTGGGCCAGCTGAGAGAGTCATGTTGGAGCCAGGCCAGAGGGGTCTAACACACAAAAACACATGTGCTGTAGCATCAGGGACACCAGGAATAGCTCTGAAGAGATGAGTTCAGCTTCTGGGAAGAAAAAGCAGGTGGAGGTTTTGTGCGTGTGTGTGTGTGTGTGTGTGTGTGTGTGTGTGTGTGTATGCATGAGTGCCGGGGTAGGGCTCAAGTCTCAGAGCTCCTTCCTCCCTTTCTCACCACTTTCTTACCTTTATGTTAAGGCTGGGAATTTCCCTGTCTTCAAGGACTTTTAGGACCTGTTCATGCCTACTATACAGAATAATTGGGATTGATTTATTTATTGGTCTGAGATCAAGGCCAGGGATTAAAAAAAAAGCACACCGTAGGCACCAATGAAGGGGCCTCTATCTACATCTAATACAACTATCAATCTCCTAATAAGGCTCCAAACGTTCTCGTGCTTTCTTTGCTAAAGTGCAGCAAAGTTCTAAAGCATGCTGAATCAAGGAAATCAGGTGGTGACCAAAAATCAGCTGTAGATGATTCATAAAATGGATATTAAGCGAGTCCAAATCTGAGTCCAAATCAGAGGCAGCCTGACCATGGAGAGACATAATCTGAGTCAATTACCCAGAGATCAATGCAATGGTGGTGGCATCTACTCCCCAGGGTTCTTGCCTCTGGCTTCCCTGAGCTCCCTATGGCCTCCTGACACCTGCGTGCTCTCCCGGGCAGCTCTTGCTGTGGCTGGGCTGTCTGAGAGGCTGGGACCTCACAAATGTTGAGTCTTCTGCCTCCCATGGCTTATATGCTAGCAGAGGTTTTCACTGTTAAGTTGTTTAAATATCACAAGCTAACTTTTACTTTTCTTTTTTTTTCTGGAATACTTTAAAGCAAATCCCAGACATTCCACTTGCAAATGCTCCAATTTATATTTCAAACTGTTTGAACTTAAAAGATAATAACCCTAATCCCACCAAACCAATTATTAGTAACTCCTTAACACTCCCCATTCTCAAATTTTTCTATTTCAAAAAGCTGTGGCTTGGGTCAGGCTTATACATTTTAAGTAGATTTGTTTGTTTGTTTGTTTGCGTGTATGTGTTAGTATATTTTCATGTGTGAAGAGGCCAGAGGTCTACTTCACAAGTGCTGAAATTATAGGTAAAAGCCATCTCCCTGGCTCCTCCAGCAGATAAAAAAATATTTTTTTTCAACATTTTTTGTGTGGGGTGGGGGATGGTACCTATATGAACATCAGGGATTTTGGGACGTGGTTCTCTTCTTCCTTTATGTATGATCCAGGGAACACAATCGCATCATCAGGCTGGCGGTACTTTTACCCACTAACCACCTTATTCCCTTGAGCAGACTTTTTTTTTTTTTTCCAAGGTAGGGTCTCTCCCTGTAGCCCTGGCTGTCCTGGAACTCACTTTGTAGACCAGGCTAGCCTCGAACTCAGAAATCCGCCTGCCCCTGCCTCCCAAGTGCTGGGATTAAAGGCGTGCACCACCACTGCCTGGCTGCTTGAGCAGATTTTTAAAGCAGTATGTTGTGCTAATTCTGAGGCAGGGTCTCACTATGTAGACCTGGCTGGCCTGGAACTCAGAGATCTGCCTGCCTCTGCTTCCTAGCTATGTACTATTCTTTTGAGACAGTGTTTGACACTGCACTCCAGTGGAACCCACTTGTCTTCTCCTGTACCAGCCTCTTAAATGCTGTGATTCCAGGATTTGGTGTAACCCCAGGATTTGGTGTAACCCCAGGATTTGGTGTAACCCCAGGATTTGGTGTAACCCCAGGATTTGAGAGGCTGATTCAGATTCTTTCTAAGGTTGAACTGCCCTGAGTTACAGCAGGTAGAAGAATTTCATTAGAATTACTGATAGCTTTCCTTTTTTTCCTCCCTACTTCTTCCCCCAGATCCTTTTTGGCAGGAGGTTTGTGTATATGTCAAAATAGGGGCTCTCATGTAGTAGACCCTGGCCTCAAAGTCAGAGACCCATCTATTTCTGCCTCCTGAGTGCTGAAATTAAAGCAATATGCCATGACCACCTGACATTTGTACTGCATTTTAAGGACCTGTACCAAAGATTTAGTACTCCTTTTGGGTCACTGACCCTAGACTTGACCCCACTACTTGGCCATGACATACTTATTGATACTACTGTTAAACTGCCAAATCGACCACTATATATCAGAAATGATTTTGCTTCTTTAAAATGACTTAAATCAGATGCTTTGGGATGTGTGTGTGTGTGTGTGTGTGTGTGTGTGTGTGTGTGCATGCGTGTAGGGTGTGGAGGAAGAGGACACTTGTGGGAATAAAGTCTCTTCTTCCACTATGCTGGTCCTGGGGATTAAACTTCTGTCTTTAGGCTTGGTACCAAGTACCTTTACCCAGTGAGCTGTCTCACTGACCTATTTTTTTTTAATTTATTTATTTTATATGTGTGTGAGTTTATTGCACCAACTGCAGGGAGGTACCCACAAAGGCTAGAGAGCACTGGATTCCCTGGAAATGGAGTTATAGGTAGCTAGTGGTGAGTCACCTGATCTGGGTTCTGAGAACTGAATACTGGATTTTAGACACACCAGAAGAGGATGTCTCTCTCTCTCTCTCTTTTTTTTTTTTTTTTTTGTTTTTTTTGTTTTTTTTGAGACACGGTTTCTCTGTATAGCCCTAGCTGTCCTAGAACTCACTCTGTAGACTAGGCTGGCCTCGAACTCAGAAATTCACCTGCCTCTGCCTCCCAAGTGTTGGGATTAAAGGCATGCACCACTACGCTCGGCCTGAGGATGTCTCTTTACAAATGGTTGTGAGCCACCATGTGATTGCTGGGAATTGAACTCTGGACCTTCAGAAGACCAGTGAGTGCTCTCAACCGCTGAGCCATCTCTCCAGCCCTACTACCTACTTTTCCGACGTAGTCTTCACTTCTGAATTTTCCCTCTCAGTTTATTCTTGAGTTCTGCAGGCACCAATTTTGCATCCTTTTGTCTAATCCTCCCAGTTCAGTGTCTTCTGCCTGATTTTAAACCTCTTTCTCAGCTTTCATCTTTGTTTTGTTTTGTTTTTTCCAGACAGGGTTTCTCTCTCTAGCCCTGGCTGTCCTGGAACTCACTCTGTAGACTAGGCTGGCCTCGAACTCAGAAATCCACCTGCCTCTGCCTCCTGAGTGCTGGGATTAAAGGCATGCGCCACCACCGCCCGGCCAGCTTTCATCTTTTATCTCATCTGAGTATCTCACTTTGTTCTGCTTCATGGTCCCGTGACATGCTTGTTTCTGTGCTATTAAGACACTATCATCTTTTTTGCAGTGTCCTTCTATGTTCATGCAGAGTTTAACTTATTATTCACTGAGATACTACAGATTGAACTTAGGGGTTCCAAATGTTAGGCAGGCACACACTACCCTACTAAACCTATACCTAGCAGTCCTGCTCATTGTAAAGAACAGGTACGTGTGGTTGGGATGGAGACAGGCCTCTGACCAGGCTCGTCTTGCCATGGACATTAGGTACTCCATCCCTGTATGGTCCCTACTGAGGCCACCGTTGGTCTCTGCCTCCTTCCTCCTGGTTATCTGAACATTCTCTTTACTTCCTTCCAATATTCTGTCTGTATGATAGATAGGTCTCTGGTTTCTTTGAGTCTTATGGTCCTCCAGAGCCCCCATACTTTTTTGGCTCATTTTATACACTTATCCTCAAATTCAAACCAGTTGAAAACTCCCAATTCTTGATGTGGGTATCATCTATCTGGGAGTACTTTGCTTTATCACCTCCTGCTAAGGCTGCTCACCCCACACGGGCTTTGGGGTATTGAGATATGACTATAATTATGCCAGTTTTGGAATCTATGGCAATACCTGACACCTAAATCTTTTTTCATTAATTAACTATTTAATTAATTGATTGTGTATATATATGTGTCCTAAACACAGGTGGAGGTTAGAGGACAATCTACAGGAGCTGCTTCTTGCCCACCATAATACAAGTCCTAGAACTCGAACTCAGGTCATTAGGCCTGGTGGCAAACACTTTTACTACTGAGCTATTTTACCAGCATCCCACTATCACCTCTCGTTTTGAGACAATGTCTCATGTAGTTCAGGATGGTTTTGAACTTGCTGTGGGATTGATGCTGGCCTTGATCTTCTGAACGGCCTGCCTCTATATCCCAAGTGCTGGGATTACAGATGAGTTCACTGTATTCAGAATGTATTGGGATTCTAGGTCTATGGTTAGAAATGACTACAAATGACATGGCTTCAAAATAATAGTATGTCTCATTGTCCTGGAGGCCAGAAGTTCCAGCTGAGGAGTTGGCAGGGCATGCTTTCTCACAGGTCTCCTCACAGGAGAGTCCTTCCTGCCTCTGCTAGCTTCTGCTTCATTAATTTGTGACGGTATCGCTTTGCTCCTGTTGTCTCAGGGTGGCCTTGTTTATGTGTCTTCTCAACTTTATGTCTAAAATCTCCTCTTTTATTGGAGTTTGGATCCCTAACAGTCATATAAAGGCCAGGGATGGTGGTGTGTGCCTGTAACCCTGGCACTGGCAGGGCCAAGACAGGCAGATTCTGAGTTTTACTGGCCATTCTATCTATCTGAAATGGTGAGTTCTAGGTTCAGTGAGAGATCCTGTCTCCTAAATAAATTAAATAAATATGTTGACCTCTGATCTTCACATGAACACATGGGAGAGCATACAGTATGCTCTCCTCCAAACACAGACCCCGAAACATAATCAATCCACAGAAACCCAGAGTGACTGCATTTTTTTTTTTTTTTTTTTTTTTTGGTTTTTCGAGACAGGGTTTCTCTCTGTGTAGCCCTGGCTGTCCTGGAACTCACTTTGTAGACCAGGCTGGCCTGGAACTCAGAAATCCACCTGCCTCTGCCTCCGGAGTGCTGGGATTAGAGTGACTACATCTTAACTGTTCAATTCTCTCTTTTTTCTTTTCTTTTCTTTTTAAAGATTTATTTATTTATTTTCTGCTTAGGAGTACACCAGAGGAGGGCAGCAGATCCCATTACGGATGGTTGTGAGCCACCATGTGGTTGCTGGAAATTGAACTCAGGACCTCTGGAAGAACAGTCAGTGCTCTTAACCACTGAGCCATCTCTCCAGCTCCCCTGGTCAATTCTCCAAGGACTATTTCCAGGTAAGGTTATATGTACAGGCACCAAAGTATTAAGACCTGAACTTATCTTTTTGGTGGATGCAATTCAAGCACAGCAAAGCTATCGTGGATCCCTCTGTCCTCCGTGCCACTCTGCTGTCCTGTCTGGTTCTGAGGGGAACTGGGAGGATGAAAACCCCATGCTCTGTCACCACTGGGATCCGGAAAGCCAGAAGGCTGTCTCGCTTCCACAGAGTGAAAGGTCATTCGAGGTGAAGGGAGTCCTTACCTCAGAGAGATATGAAACCTTTGGCGGTGCTCCTTTAAGGTCCAAATGAACTAATCTCATCTTAAATGGTGTGGATGATGACATGTTGGTATTTTTTTGTAAACTCCTATAATGGGATCTCTGTCTGGGACTTCTTCCTGGTGGAGAGAACTTAAGTTACAAAGAGAAGCAGACATAGCCCTCTCCTTTATTTCCACATTTGAATACAATATTTGTAAATTGTCCTGAGATAGGCATTTATTAACCATTTAATGACCATGTATTTTCTTGAGAGATTATTATGATTTATAGCAAGCATGGCAGTGGCACACACCTGTAACACTTTTCCCACCCCCACCCCCCAGGAAGGAGGATTAAAGTTTAAGACTTGCCTGGGCTATAAAGGAAGGTCAAGGCTAGACTTCGCAACTTAATAAGACCCTGTCTCCAGACTAATAAGTAAAATAAGGACTGGCTTGCTTAGTGGTACAACGCTTGTCTAGCATGCAGAAGGCCTTAGGTTCAATTCCTAGTACTGAAAAACAATTAAGGCAATGGTAACTTGGAAAGATGGTGCCTAGCCCCGTGATACAGCACTCGCCAGGAGCCCTAGGATCCACCCTGGCTACTGCAAATAATAACAACAATAACCTGAAAAGGGAATAAACTCTACATATATCAGAACTGACTATAGTTTCCATCACTAATTTCTGGATGACACTGAAGCAGTCAGGATATTAGAAACAGTTTTTCTACCTTCTGTAAAATCACAAGCGATTATTAAAGAGAGTTACTGAGTTGTGCATCCAGTTGCAGGATTTCACCTGCTCATCTTGTGCAAGGACTCAAAACTCCTAGCCTTAGGAACCACACCCCTCTATGCTCCCCCTTCCGCCCTCAATCCCAACCGGGACCTGCCACTCTAAGGCAGCTTAGAGTCCCTGACAGGATTCTCAATGCAGCTCTGGGGGTTGGGGGAGGGCGGCGGCCGTAGGAGACAGGTCATCCTGATCCAGCTCAATCGGTGGCTGTGGGCTTGACTCACCCGCGTAGCCGCCGCAGCCCAGCTACCGGAGAACACAGAATTCCGCAGGTGCCTCAGGGTTGCAGCGCCAAGGGCCGAGAAAGCCCCGCCTCCCCACCCTCCCCACACCGCTCGGCCTCCGATTGCTCTCGTCTGGCCGTGAGCCGGACGAGGACCGAGCGCGTCGCTCCCGCGTCCCGACCCCGTTCCCGCTTCGCCTTCGCTTTCGCAGCTATTGCCCTAAGTTTGGTGGCTCTCGTGTCGTAGCTGGCTCTGCGACGGCTGGGCCCGATGGCACCTCAGCGGAGGGGACCACCCAGAATTCCCGAGGGAGGTAGTGCTGCAGAGCGCCGCCGCGCGAACAGGTAGCGGACTACTTAGGGACCAGGAGGCCGTGCGCCACAGCGGGCGGAGCCTGACTGGTGTGTGGGCGTGGCCGCTCCGAGGGCGGGGGAGGAGGGAGGAGGAGCGTGGTCTCGATTGCGGTGTCCGTGGCAGAGTGAGGCGTGGCCATCCCAGGGGTGGGGCCTGACAGGGGTGGGATGTGCTCATGACAAGGTGGGGTCTGACTTGTGTCTGGGTTGGCCCTGGGCTGGAGGTGACGTGAACAGGCTTGACTTAGAGAAAGGGCGTGGAAGTAGTGTGGGCGTGATGTGTTGGGGGCGTGACTTGGTTGGTGTATCCTGCAGCATCCTTTCTATAGTGAAAATGTTCACATGGCTGCCCACCTCCAAGCTCTGCACAGAGGTCCTGACCACAGGAAACTTCTCCTTGGAGTCGAGCTGCATTCAGTCGCGTGAGCTGGTTTCTCTCGCTAGGGACCCTTTCTGAGCCTTTATGACTCCCCACAGCTGTATAGTCTACCTCTTCACATCTCTGCTGGTTACCTCATCCCAGCCTTTCACGCCTCATCTATCCAAAACTGACCTTGTGAGCCTCTCTGTCAAACCCACAACTGAATTGGTAAATAAGAAACAGAGTCTTTAGGGATAGGGACCTAACTCTTGACAATTCTGCATGTATTTCAAGACATTTCCTGGACAGCAGAGCTCAGCTACTCCAGTTATACACACAGACGTGTAGAGACACAGACACAGCTTCATCAGGGACTGGACCACACAGACCTGGGTCATAGATGAAACTTTCACATATCATTTGATATTCTTCTGTGCTCTTTCTGGCCCCAGGTTTATGATTTGAGTTAAGTAGATATGCTTCATGTAAGCTGGTTTCTGTGCACATGTGTTTATGTAGGAACACAGGCTTGGGATGGGGCAATCATATATGGATGCATGAGTGATCAGAGACTCACATGCCCTGACAATCCTCCAAATAGGTGCTCTGTGGGCTGGACAGAAATTACCTATGGTCAGCCCACATTTTTTTTTTCCCATTGAAGCACATATTCAGCCCTGTCTGGTCAGAGAAGACAGGTCCACTGCCTGGGAAGCTCTTCTGAGGGGTGGTGCAATCCCGATAAGCTTGAGTTGTGGATGGAAGTAGATTCCCTACTTCCCACCAGCTGCTTCATAATTAGCCCACGAGTACTTGCCATATTTCAGGATTGATGGGGTGTATCCATCTTGATCAGAGATCAGTGTAGACACAGCCCAAGCCTGGTGACATCCAGTGTGAACATCTTGTGGGTTTGACTGGCATGCTTAGTATGATGGCTGCATCTAGTGGTTGCTTATCTTCTCTGTCTTTAGTACCAAGAAGGACCGGCTGCCTCGGGAGGCACAGAGAGCATGGCTAAGGATTGTGGCCTTTGGGATTGGCCTTGCTCTGGTCACATGTCTGCTCTGGAGTAGTGTGGGGATTGATGATGATGTCGCTGAGGTTGTGGCCCGTCATGGTGAGGTCCTAGAAGGCAGGTTCATTGAGGTTCCCTGCTCTGAGGACTACGATGGTCACCGAAGGTTTGAAGGTATGTGCCACTGGCTTCTCAATAAAGAGTGACTGGTAGGGGCTGGAGACATGGCTCAGCATTCAAGAATACTTGTTGAATTTTCAGAGGACCAGAATTCAGTTCCTAACACCCTTGACTGGCAGCTCACAGCTTCCTGTAACTTCACCCTCAGGAGATCCAACTTCTCCTGCAGGCACCTGCAGTCATGCATATATACTTATACACAGACACACAGGAAGCAACAGAACTGAAACTCAGCATTGACTTTTGCTACAGTTAAGACAATCTATGTGGCCGGGCATGGTGGTACACGCCTTAATCCCAGCACTCGGGAGGCAGAGGCAGGCAGATTTCTGAGTTTGAGGCCAGCCTGGTCTACAAAGTGAGTTCCAGGATAGCCAGGGCTATACAGAGAAACCCTGTCTTGAAAAACCAAAAATAAAATAAAATAAAATAAAATAAATAAATATGTGGGCAGAGACAAACCTTCCCTTCCCAGATAGGCAAGCTCACACTTGGTTGGAAAATAAAGATGTTTCAGAGTTGGCCTCCAGTGCCACTCAGATGTAGTAGGCAGCACCTTAGCAAGCTTCTGTGCCCAGAGGCTGCCTGCAGAGAGGTAACAGGATTAGGGAGCCGAGAAAGGGTCAGCAAGATGCTTAGCCGTTAAAGCACATAACACAAACTGGATGACCTGAGTTCAGTATCCTGAACCTACACAGTAGGAGAGAACCAACTCCTGTCTGTAGTTCTCCGACCCCTACATGCTAGTTACAAGCCGGAGTCTTGAGGTTGGGCCCAGGGGAATAGAAGGAAGCTGCAATGTCAGGGTCACAGGGCCAGGTGAGGACCGCCTAGAGAGCACATACCTTTGGACTGGATTGGTGGGATAGGGTGTTGGCTTCCTTGACCCACTATTTTCCTGAACATTCGATATCACACAGACAAATTCTGTTCCTCAAATGGAGGATTTGGGCCTGGCTCTATAAGGGTGGTTTATTTTTTATATTCAAAGTAATGTTTTGGATGTGAATGGAGAAAAGGTTCCATGTTCTTCCACAAAGGGGCACTGTTGTGATGCACAAGAACTCAGCCCTCAGCCACATGTGAGCCGGCAGAGGGAATACTTTGTGGACTAGGTGGCCAAGGACAAAGGGCACATTCTTTTCTCCTTCTGCAGTCAATAAAATAAACATGTTTCTGTTGGGTTGGATGCTCAGTCCCGGAGTTTACTTGGAATATTCTAATTTACAACACACACACACACACACACACACACACACACACACACATATACAAATTATAAATGGCAGTTTACCAGCCAGCATCTCTTGCAGGAAGATCCCCAGAGTTTACAGTCCCGTGTCACATAAGAGCACACAGCTCACTCAGGGAAAGGGGAACTGCCAGAATACAGGGACCGGTTGTTTGCTGAGCTTGCTGCTGATGCTTGACTCCATCCTGGCATCTCTCCAACAACCCTAAACACCATCACACTCACCTCTCCCATCAGGGCTGCTTCCAACTTCTGCCCTCTGGGTGTCTGCATGACTCCATGGTGAAGGAGATGCAGAAATGAGTATAGCAGGCAGGTGCTACGATCCTGGAGACAGGTGGCGACCAGAATGACAGGCTCAGCTTGAGCTGTGTCAGAACTTTCTAAAGGCACTCTAGTAAGCAAGCAGGCTAAGGAACATTGCCAGACTGTTAGTGTGCTAGCATAGGCCTATAATCTCAGAGCTCAGGATGCTAAGGCAAATTCCTAAATTTGAGGCAGCCTGAACTACATAGAGAGAACATGTTTCTAACAAACAAGACAAAGCAAAACCAAAATGTCAATGTAATGTCTGGGGACTTCCTTGTTTTCCCAGGGCTTGGAGGCAGTGACAGCCTATGTAGGAAACCCAGGACACCTGGCAGGAAGGAGATGAACTGAGGTTCTGCATAGGGTGAAATTCCAGTGAAAAGTTATTTTTATCTGAAGTTGACTTTTTTTGTTGTTTTGTTTTGTTTTTCGAGACAGGGTTTCTCTGTATAGTCCTGGCTGTCCTGGAACTCACTTTGTAGACCAGGCCGGCCTCGAACTCAGAAATCCGCCTGCCTCTGCCTCCCAAGTGCTGGGATTAAAGGTGTGTGCCACCACTCCTGGCTTGAAGTTGACTTTTAACTAAGTGTTTTAACCAAACTGGCCCTCCCTGGTCATAGTGGAAGACTTTGTCAGCTTGGCCATGATCCTTGGAAGTCAGCATTTCTCCTTGGCTGTCATCTTCCAGGCTGCACCCCCAGGAAGTGTGGCAGAGGTGTCACTGACATCGTCATCACCAGGAAGGAGGCGGAGCAGATTCGCAGGTACCCATGCACCTCTGCACTTTGTCTAGGGCATCCAGGAGTTGGGGTAAGCAGTGAAAGGGGAGTGAGCCAGGGCAACAACAGAGTTTAGAGAATCCCCACAGTTCTGTGAACCATCCTCCAGGGTTCTGGGGGTCAGAGGGCAGGCGTCCTCCTTCCTGCTTCCTTTGAGGAAATGCTGTGGCCTTAGCAATGTTTCTGCCGATGGAGCAGTCTAGAGGCCCAGACTCCTCCCCAGGAAGCTTACCCTGCTGTGGAGACAAGGGCTCCTCCAGCCCTAGCTGACAATCAGTAGGTAATATTTCACCTCTCTATGGCTCATAAATGCCAGCTCAGACGCAGCTGATACTGAAGTTTTCTGTGTGTGGATTTAAAAAACAAGATCTTAAAAAAAGATAGATTTTATTTTCTGACCAGCCAGCCATTCACTCAGTATGTGGCTCCTCATTTGGCCCACAAGCCCCGTTCTTCTCTCTCCTCTCCTGCTATTCCTACTACAGTGCCCAGCAGGAAGCCTGTCCTCTGTATCCTGCCCCCCACCCTGATCCTATACATATGCGATACCTGAGGATTATTAATGCTTTCTTGAGGGGTTAGTGTTCCTTGTCAACACTGCTTGCTCTTCACTTGGGTGGTTCTATCTGGGATGGGATGACTCTTTCTTTGACAGTCTGAACTGTAATTACCAACATCCCCATCGATGGGGATCTGTCAGACCACAGACAAACGAAGAGGTTGCTTTGCTATAGTTTGGAATCAGGCCAGTGGTTTTCAAGTAGGCTATGTGTTAGGAGCAAGAGGAGGCTGGCATGTTCTCAGCTTTGAGGGGGACAGTTTTGAGTTTCCGTTTCTTTACGTCATAAATGTTGAACAAGCAGAACCTATAGATAAGATACTATTATACTGATGGATGATTTGCCTAGATGCTTTATGGAGAATGCTGTTAACTAAAATTTGATTTAAAGTTGTTTTTTACCCTCCCCCCTCCCCCACAGAATAGCAGAGAAAGGGCTCTCCCTAGGTGGATCGGATGGAGGGGTGAGTTGGCATGGCTCCATTTTCTTGATATATTTTAAGTTTCTCCTTCCCTTCCTTGGATGCACAGGGTCCCTTCTACTCCCTGTCAGAGGCCAGGGCTGGTATGTCCATGATGTTTCTCAGAGAGCGGCTGATATTCCTTCTGCCTAGTGGACACAGAATATATCCCTCTTTGGGAAGAGAATGTATAAAATCACACATGGCCATCTCTTCAGGCTGCCCGGCTTCAGGTCCCAATGGCACTTCAGACAATGCTGGATAGGGATAGGGGAGGAGTGAAAGGAGATGAGAGGGAGGGAGCTGACAAAGGACGCTGGAGCCTGTTTCAAACTGTTTCTGTGATTGCACAACCTAATCCATAACTCTCTTTGGAGTCCTGAAAATGGAATTCCTTTTATGCTGTTCATTTGAGTTCAGGGAGCTATTTACTGCTGGAAGAGGCAGAGCCCCTTAAGATATTTAAGGGATCCCACTGCAGCAGTTAGCAGGGGCCTGTCATCCATTGCATAAGGGTAGATCATCCAAGGAGTAGGATGGTGGGTCCACCTGGAACTTGTGATATAATTTGGAAGTAGGATCTTTGTAGTTGTAATTGAGGGAGAGTTCTTATCGGGGACCTCAAATCCAAGGACAGGTGTCTATGTAAGAGAGAGCCAGAGGGAAGCCTACAGAGAAGAGAAAGCCTGTGTGTAGATAGAGGGGGAAAGTGGGTTCTATGGCCACAAACCAGAGAAAGCCTGGGGTACAGATACTGGAGGATAAGGAAGAACCATGCCCTAGAGCTTAGGCCAGAAGCCAAGGAGATGCAGGCGGCATTCCTTATACCTCCTTGGTTCTGGACTTCTGGCCTCTAAGGTGGGAGAATGAACTCCGCAGCTGGAAACCCTCATTCTGTTTAACGGTAAGACTATGCTGGGCTGGGCCCTCCTCTCTAAACAGACAGTTTGGGCAGTGGTCACTGGGACCTTGGTCTCTGCTTGGTGTGAGGAAATGTCTGAGGATGGGTTTCCTCTCCCTGCATATTTTGGCAACTGCTTTGCATTGTGGTCTGTTGTGGGCCCAAATCAAGTCTGCAGAAGGTTGGCTTTCAGACTTTGTTATAATTTCAAACTGTTTCTGTGATTGCACAACCTAATCCATAACTCTCTCTTTGGAGTCCTGAAAATGGAATTCCTTTTATGCTGTTCATTTGAGTTCAGGGAGCTATTTGCTAAAGGACTGTCAGTAAATGGCTTGTCTCCTCCTCCTTATCCAGCACGACCTTGAGAGTCCCCTTGTAATAGACTTCATACCCTTAAGTTCAGTAAACATCGAATCCATGTTGTATTTATGCCTTAGCTCATTGTAGAAATGAGAAAAGGGCCCTGCTATCTGTTCCTGCTGGCCATACATTGGGTAAAATGGTCCCTGTTGGTGCCTGCTTTCTTCCTGAGACACAGGGAAAGACTCAGAGTTGAACAGTCAAGGTCAGAAAACATTCGGTAGTTTCTTTATGGCTTAGCCATATCTTTTTTTTTTTTTTTTGGTTTTTCTAGACAGGGTTTTTCTGTGTAGTCCTGGCTGTCCTGGAACTCACTCTGTAGACCAGGCTGGCCTCAAACTCAGAAATCCGCCTGCCTCTGCCTCCCAGGTGCTGGGATTAAAGGCGTGCGCCACCACGCCCGGCTCATTGGGCAGTTTCTTAAAGGTTACTGGTGTGTAATTCTATATGAAGTGTTCAACTGGGAGCCCAAGAACATGCATCTGTGGCCAGGATGCACAGAAGAAGCCAAGGCTGTCACAGGGATAGGCCAGCAGGTCTGACACATCCATACAGTGAACAGCCTCAGTGCTTAGCTGCGAGAAACAATGTGAGTTATGCCAGGGAAAGAAGCCCATCACAGGGCCTGTCTGTCTGTCTGTCCACCTCTGTAGAACACAGGCAGCTTCTCACAGAAAGTGGAGCTTCAGATGCTCAGGATGGCAGATGGGAGTAGAGAACAGAGAGAGGACAGAAAGGGTGGTAATTAGTGTGCATACAAGCAGTGTGCACTTAGGCAAGAACAGGTCACACTGCACACTGCACACATGGGTCTTAGCTTTACAGACCTAGTAGAGGGAAAGAAAGGGAGTCAATAGGGTGGGCTGTGGCTCACCATAATCATCCTCAGATGTGTCTGGGGAGTGTTTCTCAAAATCTTAGGCCAAAGAGTTTGGTTTTCTCTTTTTGACAGCAGAAAGAACCACATTTGTCCAGGCAGACAAGGCAGGGTCTTAAGAAGTCAGAGGTAGGGGGCTGGTGAGATGGCTCAGCGGGTAAGAGCACCCGACTGCTCTTCCGAAGGTGATAAGTTCAAATCCCAGCAACCACATGGTGGCTCACAACCATCTGTTATGGGATCCGATGCCCTCTTCTGGTGCATCTGAAGACAGCTACAGTGTACTTATATATAATAAATAAATCTTAAAAAAAAAAAAAAAAAGAAGTCAGAGGTAGCTGGGCGTGGTGGTGCACGCCTTTAATCCCAGCACTCGGGAGGCAGAGGCAGGCGGATTTCTGAGTTCGAGGCCAGCCTGGTCTACAGAGTGAGTTCCAGGACAGCCAGGGCTATACAGAGAAACCCTGTCTCGAAAAACAAAAAAAAAAACAAAAACAAAACAAAACAAAAAAGAAGTCAGAAGTAAAGCATTTATTCAACAGATTGTGGCAACTGGGGTTCAACTTTGGCTACTAAAGTGACCGTGTTTTATGCACATTCATCTTTTTCAGGCATCTATCCTGGACCTGCACTCTGGAGCCCTGTCTGTTGGGAAACACTTTGTGAACCTGTATAGGTGAGAGGCTAAAGGAAGGAGAGTAGGGTGCAGGTGGGCATCCAGCAGATGCATGGCTTGCTTCAGAGAGCTTCGAGGTTCCTCTAGGGCTAGAGAGAGGCCTGAGAGAGTCCTTTGCCTCTGCCTCTCTGTCAACTGCTTCTTCCCTCCTTCCTTCCCTTCCTCCCTTCCTTCTTTCTCTCCCTCCTTCCCTCCCTTTCTCCCTCTGTCTCCCTCTTTCTTTTCTTCCTCTCTCCCTTCCTCCCTCCTCCCCTCTCTCCATCTTCCTTCCTCTCCCTCCTTCCTTTCTGTCCCTTTTTCCTTCTCTGTAACATAGTTACTATTATAGAAATGGAATACCTCTCAGATGATATGATAGATCTACTTTTGGAGACCTGTTGGTTAGCTTGAGGGAAGGCTGGTTAAAGGAAACAAGAAGACTGGGTGTGGGAGTTTATACCTGTGGTCTGAGCTCAAAGTTCAAGATCAGCCTGAGCTGGGGTGAGACCCTGCTTAAAAACAAACAAACAAGCAAGGAAAAGATTAGTAACACCTGCTAATGTTATTTATTATTTCACAGATACTTTGGAGATAAAATACACAATATCTTCTCTGAGGAGGACTTTCAGTTATATAGGTAAGGAACATGGAGAGCAAGAAGAGGTGGGTGTGGCCAGATACATACAGGGAGCTGAGGTCAGTTCTATGATGTCCTGATACATCAGGTCAGGGCAATAGCTCCTGTGTCAGTCAAGACCTGTGGGTATAGGACTGGAGAGATAGCTCAGAGGTTAAGAGCACTGACTGCTCTTCCAGAGGTCTTGAGTTCAAATCCACATGGTGGCTCACAACCATCTGTAATGGGATCTGATGCCCTCTTCTGGTGTGTCTGAAGACAGCTACAGTGTACTTACATAAAATAAATAAATAAATCAAAAAAAAAAAAGACCTGTGTGTGTAGAGGAGGCCCAGTCTGTCTCTGTGTAGTGGGCAGCTCCCTTAATACTTTCTAAGCCCTTTTGGTCCTGTAGCAGACATGTCCCGCTGTTGGTCACAGCCTGACACCTGTCACATGACTTGTATAGTTCTTACCCAGAGCACCTTGCCTATCTGGGGAATTTTTTAAAATTAAAATGTTTATCTAAAGATTTTTAAAAGGCTGGAGAGATGGATCAGCAGTTTAGAGTACTGACTGCTCTTCCAGCGGTCTTGAGTTCAACTCTCAGCACCCACATAGTGGCTCATAACCATCTATAACGGGATCTGATGCCCTCTTCTGGCCTGCAGGTGTGCATGCAGCAGAGCACTCAGATGCATATAACATAAAATTAAAAATATAGAAAATAAATAATATCACTAAGATGTGTGTTAAAGTCCAGGGAGATTTTACACACTATTTAGTCCTGTCACTAATATTACCTAGCTGAAGTATGACATCATTTCCCAGAATGGGCACTGGTACAGCACTCTGATCTTGTTCAGAATTCCAGGTTTTTCCTGTAACCAGGTGTGAGAGTGTGCGTGTTGAATTTTATGTGGTTTTTATCACCTACTAGATTGTGTTGTGTCAACCAAGACACTGAACGCCATCAGAGCACCAAGTTCCTGCTGCCCTCTGCACCCCATGCCTGTCACAGTGATCAGCCACATTGCCTAAACCCATAGCTGACATTTCACCTTCATTTTGTTCCCAGGGACACAGCTGCTAAACAAAGCCAAGCGAGCTTCTGGTCCAGAGAGCAGGTGAAGGGCTCGACTAAGACTATGTGCCTGGCACTGGCAGCCATGGCTTGTCACTGAAAGCATACTACATGTGCTATTCTTTAAGTCCACTATTGCAGATGACATGGAGCTGTCAGGAGCTTTGCAGCCACTTTTGAGAATGCCCCCTGACATACAGCTCTACTGTGATAGTCTTAAGACTTAGGACCCAGCCCACGGCTGTTTCCAGCCGACCGCTTGTACTCCTACATGTCACTAGTTTATTTTGTTCTTGATGTTTATTCCTGGTGTGCACACACTGGCTTAAATAGAAACTGTTCTGGGGGCTGGAGAGATGGCTCAGAGGTTAAGAGCACTGACTGCTCTTACAGAGGTCCTGAGTTCAAATCCCACAACCACATGGTGGCTCACAACCACATGGTGGCTCACAACCATCTGTAATGCGATCTGATGCCCTCTTCTGGTGTGTCTGAAGACAGTGACAGTGTACTCAGACATAAAACAAATAATTCTTTTAAAAAAAGGAAAGAGGGAGGCAGAGGCAGGCGGATTTCTGAGTTCAAGGCCAGCCTGGTCTACAAAGTGAGTTCCAGGACAGCCATGGCTACACAGAGAAACCCTGTCTCGGAAAAAAAAAACGGAGAAAGAGAAAGAGAGAGAGAGAGAGAGAGAGAGAGAGAGAGAGAGAGAGAAAGAAAGAAAGAAAGAAAGAAAGAAAGAAAGAAAGAAAGAAAAGAAAAGAAGCAAGCTGTTCTGTGATAGTTTGGCATTTGAAGCTCCACAATTTGTAAATTTATAAGACACACACACACACACACACACACACACACACACACCTACCTTTTGAGCTGTACATTTTTCTTGACATCATGGACACACAAACCTCCTGGAACTACACAGAGCAGAGAAAGTGCCTTCCTTTCACAGATAGAACCTGAACAACTGTGACCTAGGAGCCAGCCCAGAGGGAACGTGAAACTTGTGTTTCTGTGTGACAACATGAAGACCATTGCCAGCCCCAGGAATGTTCCTTACAGACATTGCCACCTACAGATGGTATACAAGAGATAGAGATGGAAAACCCTAAATACTGATTTTTATCCAAAGGTCTGCTATGTTCTGTTAGGTTTAAGAGTGAAGTGGAGATTGGTAACTAGGAGAAAAATTGAAAAAGAGTGTTCTAGAAAACATCTGAAATAATTAAAACTTACAAGAACAGCAGACTGACCCATGGCGTCCTCCGCAGGGACATTCGGCAGAAGGTCCAGCTCACCATCGCTGAAGCTTTCGGCATCAGTGCATCCTTGCTGTATCTGACGAAGCCCACATTTTTCTCTCGAATAAATAGCACAGAAGCCCAGACAGCTCACGACGAGTACTGGCACGCACATGTGGACAAGGTAAGCATCTGGCAAGTGGGTTCTTTCTCCTGTCTGTGACCAGAACTCCAGGTACCTGCTCTCCATTTCCGTTCCCTATTTTGGAGCTCTTCTTCTTGAGGTCCTAGGGTGCACTCTCAGCTAGGTGATACAATTGAGGAGGTGGGTTTGTCTCAAGGTGTCGAGGGCTGGAACAGAAGGTGTGGTGGCTGCGGGAGCAGCATTGGCCTTGTGGTGTCCTTTGTCATACTTGTTCCCAAATTCATGAGCATCCTTTCTGATTGGACTGTGCAAGCAGAGGGTCCCTTTCGTTGCTTCTCCAGCCCAGATCTCTGTATCTCCACAGGATGTCCTCTCTGACAGTTTTTTTTTGTTTTTAGTTTTTTCTTTATCCCCTCCCTAAGACCTTGTTACCAGCAGCAGCTTAGCCACGAGGGTCCACTCCTGTCCTTGACCTCTTCCACAGAAGAGAAGTTAGGATGCGTTGGAAGCAGAGTTAGAAAGTTTGTTGAAGACAAGCTGCACCCAAGGAGAGCTGGTCTGGGTCTTAGGAGAGGAGCACACAGTAGAGCCTCAGCACTCACCTCGAATGTGACGAATGTGACTTGGGAGCTTTGGAGCCACTCAGTCTGCAGCTAGGTTTAGACATTAGGGGGAGTTTTTGCCAGCATACTTTCTCTTACTTGCAGATTTTTGTTCTTGAAGAAGAATCCATTTTAGGTACAGTCTTGCAGCTGGAGAAGGAAGTACTATTAGAGATAAAACATTTATGTTAGGCATGTGGTCTTCCCATAGACAGAGTTGACAGAGTACTTGCCTAACATGCGTGAGATCCTGGATTCAGTCCCCAGCATCACACAGACTCAGCAAAATGTCTCACACTTGAAACCCCATCGCTTGGGAGGTAGAAGCAGAGGACCATGAGTTCACGATCACCTTCAGCTATTTAGAGTTTGAGTCCAGTCTGGGCTATACGATACTGTCTCAAAACAACAAAAGACAAACTATTAAAATGACTCCTTATTTGTATGTAAGTCACATGTAGGCAGGTACCACAAAGGCATGTGTTATTAGTCATTTTTTTTAAAGATTTATTTTCTTTTTATTATATGTAAGTACACTGTAGCTGTCTTCAGACACTCCAGAAGAGGGCGCCAGATCTCGTTACAGATGGTTGTGAGCCACCATGTGGATGCTGGGATTTGAACTTATCACCTTCAGAAGAGCAGTCGGATGCTCTTACCCGCTGAGCCATCTCACCAGCCCAGTTATTAGCCATTTTAACAGTCATAATCTGTGATGTTTCTTGGAAAGTGGGTACAGTTATTTTGCAGGTGGCCTGATTAGTAATATGAAATTCCTGGGGTGTCAGCTACTAAGAAATGGAAATCAGGGCAAAGAGAGTGAGAAGCCCTTTGGCCTCTCGTGTCTGTCCACTCTGTTTTCTAAAGTTATCTTGCCTTGGTCAGTTCATCCCTGCTGAAATTTCTCAGCTCCATAGGCCAGTTATACCCAGTCACCAACATGAACCTTCTCTGTGAAGGTCCCTTCCCCTTATACTGTGGACAGCAGGTAGGGGCTCTTACCCACTGCCCAGTTCACCAAACATAATGCCAGGTAGCAGTAGCCAAGATATTATGAGAAAGTAGAGTGTTGCCCCTTCTGTGCCATAGTCTGCCTACACCTTTTCCTTCGAGCCTGGTAACTGGCAGCTGTGTAGCTAGGAAGCTCCTTTGTAGTATGGTAGGATGGGCTGAAGTTTTTAAGGTGTCAGGACTGGGCACGAATCCTGTATCCTCACATGCTTTCCTGGTACTGGTTGCCCTGTCAGGATCTCTTGATGTTTGCTTTCTTTGACTTGAGTTTCACTGCAGAAACTATTGGAGTCATGCCCTGTTGTCATGCCCTGTTGTCATGCCCTGTTGGCTTGAGTGCAGGGTTCGGGTTACTTTGGTATTAGCCTAGGATGGATGCCGGATTGGGGAGCACTCAGCTCATGAGGTCAACCAGCAGAGACACCCACAAACAGAGGAGTCTTGCATGGTGTCCTGGTGAGGCCTCGCTGGCCTGCTTACCTTTGCTCATGCCAGACATTTCATCCTTGTTAGGAGATGACTGTTGTTATGGTGATTGGTTGAGGCACAGAAGCAGCAGGGAAGAGCAGGGTCTGGACTTGCTCTGGAGGAATTGGCTTTGTGCTATTCCCACAGTGCCAACAGGGCTGATCAATCACTTGATTCTGTCTTTAAACTCAGCATGCAGGCAGTGGGGATGGCACAGGAGGTGGTGGTGGCTCAATGTGTGCAGCTGGGCCTCGGAGTCTCATTACTGTTATCTCTTACACCAGACTTGCTAATCGAATGATTCATCAGGCTGGAAAGAGTTCTAATTTGATTGGAATTCTGTACACATCACACAGCACTGTCTTTGTGGCACACCTCACTAGTCACCTTTATCATCCCTTGGAAATAGCAGGCATGAACTCTTCTGCCTGTAATACAGGGCACTGGAGACTCCCTATAGCACCTGCCATCTGCAGTATGTTCCAAGGATCCTGCAAGTAGGTGCTCAGCAGAAATGCCTGCCATACCTGGTGTGTTTCTTGTAGGAGCTTAAACCTCCTGCTTCTTATTTCAAGAAATATGAACTGAGGGACCCGTGAGTACATACATACATACATACATACATACATACATACTTATGACTGCACATACTAGGCAGCAGTGTAGAACTGACTAAGTGGGGAAACTTCTGACCTTGCGTTGAAGTCTGTCCTTTTCGAAGCTTAGCTGTTAGAATCATAGCTCACTCCTCTCACTCCCGATGTGTTCTTCAGGCCTGGGAATGGCCGTGGCTACGGTGACATTGTTTTTCTCTCTGTTCAACATGACCTCCTTCTGTCTTAGTTAGGGTTTTACTGCTGTGAACAGACACCATGACCAAGGCAACTCTTATAAGTACAACATTTATTTGGGGCTGGCTTACAGGTTCAGAGGTTCAGTCCGTTATCATCAAGGGGGGAACATGGCAGCATCCAGGCAGGCATGGTGCAGGAGGAGCTGAGAGCTAAGCATTCCACATCTTCATCTGAAGGCTGCTAGCCGAATACTGACTTCCAGGCAACTAGGAGAAGGGTCTTAAAGCCTACACCCACAGTGACATACCCACTCCAACAAGGCCACACCTACTCAAACAAGGCCACACCTTCTAGTAGCACTACTGCCTGGGTCAAGCTTATGCAAGCCATCACACCATCTCTACCTGTGACACCCTCTCTTGAGAGTTGCAGCTTTCCTACCCACAGTTTCTTGTTTTGCTCCTCCAGGTCCTGAACTACCCATAACCAACCTAAGAAAACATGTACAATCTTTTTTTCTCCTTAGGTCTCACTGTGTAGCCTTGGCTAGCCTAGAACTAACTCACTGTGAAGACCAGGTTAGTCTTGAACTCATAGAGATCCACCTGTCTCTGCCTCTCAAATGCTGGGATAAAGGTGTGTGTCACCAAGCCGTGGTCTATCACTCTGAGGGAACTAAGGCTCAGACAAGTCAAGTCAGTTGCTTAGTGTCACGCAGTAGGAATGCTCTGTGGAAGCACTGCTTTCACATGCATGTACCCACAAATAAAAATAAAACAAATCTTTAAAAAAGATTTCTCTACAATACAGGGAGAATTTGTCTTTCATGAAGCTTTTTTTAATAGTATCTTTTTTTTTTTTAAAGATTTATTTTAAGCCGGGCGTGGTGGCGCACGCCTTTAATCCCAGCACTCGGGAGGCAGAGGCAGGCGGATTTCTGAGTTCGAGGACAGCCTGGTCTACAAAGTGAGTTCCAGGACAGCCAGGGCTAGACGGAGAAAACCCTGTCTCGAAAAACCAAAAAAAAAAAAAAAAAGATTTATTTTATTATATGTAAGTACACTGTAGCTGTCCTCAGACACTCCAGAAGAGGGAGCCAGATCTCGTTACAGATGGTTGTGAGCCACCATGTGGTTGCTGGGATTTGAACTTATCACCTTTGGAAGAGCAGTCGGGTGCTCTTACCCGCTGAGCCATCTCACCAGCCCCCTTAATAGTATCTTTTAAATTACACTTATTTTGAGAGTGTGTATATATATGTGCATGCACATTCCGTGGTGCCTCTGTGGAGGCAGGAGGACAACCTGCTGGAGTCTGGTTTTGCCTTCCACCATGTGGGTCCCAGGAATTGAATTCAGGTCTTTAGACTTGTTAACAAACACCTTTACCTGCTGAGCCATTTCCCAAGGCCCTGTAGTCATGCTTCGGCAACAGCCTTTCTCTCTGTATGGTGTTGTTGTGGTGGTGGTGGTGGTTTTATTTTGTTTTATTTCTAAGACAGGATCTCTATATAGCCCTGGCTATCCATCCTATGTAGACTAGGCTAGCCTCGAATTCACAGAGATCTGTCTGCCTCTGCCTCCCAAGTGCTGGTATGACAGACGTGCATCCCCATGCCTGGCCAATGTTTTCTTTTTCTTCTTTTTTTTCTTCCTTTTCTTTTTCTTTTTTCTCTTTTGGTGCCTGGGATGGAACCCAGTATCTAACACACGCTAGGAAAGCACCACTCCACTGAGCTACGTCCCAGCCTCTCAGCGATGCCTCTCTATGTGCAAGTGTTGGGTTTTTGTTTTCAGTTTTTTAAAGTGTGTATGAGTGTTTTGCTTGTATGTGTGAAATGTGTGAATATGTACCACATGTGTGTCTAGTGCCAATGAAGATCATAAGAAGACATCATATTCCTTGGAAGTGTGACTACAGGTGGTTAATAGCTGCCATGTGGGTTCTGGGAACTATATTTTGGTCCTCTTGAAGAGTAGTCAGTACTCTTTTTTTTTTTTTTTTTTTTGGTTTTTTCGAGACAGGATTTCTCTGTATTGCTCTGGCTGTCCTGGAACTCACTTTGTAGACCAGGCTGGCCTCGAACTCAGAAATCCACCTGCCTCTGCCTCCCAAGTGCTGGGATTAAAGGCGTGCACCACCACGCCCAGCTGTAGTCAGTACTCTTAACTGCTGAGCCTCCTCTCCATCCTTTATGTGTAGGTCTTTTTTATTTGTTTGTTTGTGTTTTGTTTTGTTTTTGTTTTGTTTTGCTTTTGGTTTTGTTTTGTTTTGTTTTGTTTTTCGAGACAGGGTTTCTATGTAGCCCTGGCTGTCCTGGAACTCACTCTATAGACCAGGCTGGCCTCGAACTCAGAAATCAGCCTGCCTCTGCCTCCCGAGTGCTGGGATTAAAGGCGTGTACCACCACACCCGGCTTGTTTTGTATTTTTGATACAGGGTTTCTCTGTGTAGCCATGTCTTTCCTGGAACTTGCTCTACAGACCAGGCTAGCTTCAAACTCAGAGATCCTTCTGACTTGGCCTCCAGAGTTCTGGGACTAAAGGTGTGTGCCACCACCACCTGGCCAGTTTTTTAAGTGTTATTCTTAATTATGTGTATATGTAAGTGTGTGTGTGTGTGTGTGTGTGTGTGTGTGTGTGTGTGTGTGTGTGTGTGAGTAGGTATGAACACATGAAAGATTGGAGGTGCCCTTGGAGCCTGGAAGAGGACTTCTGATATCCTGCGGCTATAGTTACCTGCAGTTGCAAGCTGCCCAATGTGGATACTGCTAGAAACCAAACTTGGGTTTTCTACAAGAGCAGCAAGCATCCTAACCACTGAGCCATCTTGAAAACCCTCTATGTGAAGCTTTAAATGCTTTCTGAAAGTTTTCAAGTTATTTTTCTGGTGCTTGCTTACTGCTTAGTGGTGGAGTGTGAGCTTCGTTACTGTGTTTGGAGAGTTTGGGGCCAACATTTCTTTATATATGTGTTCGCTTCTTTTCATGGGACTCAGTGACAGAATATAGAGCTTTAGGTATGTTCCCAAGGCTCCACTTGCTAGTTCTTTGTCCCTCAGGTCTACTCAATTCCTCTATGCCTTCTTCTCCTGTTTTGGATCCAATCCAGTGTGGTTTTCAGATTGAAGAATTCAGTCTGTCTGTCTGTTTGTTTTGAGATTGGGTCTTTAAGGCTAGTCTTCCATGCTAGCCTTAAAGTTTCTGAACAGCTGAGACTGAGACTGAATTGCTCTTCCAGCCTCCAAGGGCACCTACAGTCTTTCATGGTCCATACCCACACACACTCATATATACAATGGCGCTGCCTCTGCCTCTGCAGTGCTAAGATCAGAAGCTAGTAGCATCATGCCTGTCTTTCTTCAATTTCTGTCGAGCTGTGAAGTTTCTGCCTCTGCCTGGCAAACAGTGATTACTCCCAGGATCCCTGTGGTCCATGACTAAATTCTACCTATCAGAGAACTGAAGCAGCATATGAGGCTTGTCTTTGCTGATTAGATGTTTGCTTTGGCCAGCCTGATCTACATAGTCAGTTCCAGGACAGCCAGAGCTACATAGTGAAACCCCGTCTGGGAAAAATTAATTGCTTCAGTGAAACAGAACTAGGTGGAGATTTGGTGGCTGCCACAGTGTCCTGCAGGGCGTCATGCCATGTGACTTCTAGCCACTGTGCTTCCTTTTACGTTTGGCTGGTTGGATAGTGACGTACCCTACAAGGTTCAGAAGTAAAAAGAATGTAAGAAGACAAGAACGCCCTTTCCCAGAAATCCCTCACTTATCCAAATCAACACAACAGCCAGATTTTAGGGTCCCTTCTCCAAATACTTTTTTTTTTTCTTTTTGGCTTTTCAAGACAAGGTTTCTCTATGTAGCCCTGGCTGTCCTAGAACCTGTTTTTTGTTTGTTTGTTTGTTCGAGACAGGGTTTCTCTGTATAGCCCTGGCTGTCCTGGAACTCACTTTGTAGACCAGGCTGGCCTTGAACTCAGAAATCCACTGGCCTCTGCCTCCCTAGAACCTGTTTTGTAGAACAGACTAATCTTGAACTCAGAGATCCACTTATCAGGTGCTGGGATCAAAGGTGTGAGCCACCACCTCCTGGGATCTCCAACTACTTTTTAAAAATGTTTATTTATTTATTTGTTTGTTTGTTTTATGTAAGAACACTGTCACTGTCTTCGACACAGCAGAAGAGGGCATCTGATCCCATTACAGATGGTTGTAAGCCACCATGTGGTTGCTGGGATTTGAACTCAGGACCTCTGTAAGAGCAGTCAGTGCTCTAAACCACTGAGCCATCTCTACAGTCACTCCAACTACTTTTATGCAAAAGCAAAGGCATAAAATACTATGTTTTGTTATTTGTAGAAAATCACAGTTTTTGAAGTTGTTTCTTTTCCTGTTTGTTTGTTTGTTTGTTTGTTGTTGTTGTTTTTCGAGACAGGGTTTCTCTGTATAGCCCTGGCTGTCCTGGAACTCACTTTGTAGACCAGGCTGGCCTCGAACTCAGAAATCCGCCTGCCTCTGCCTCCTGAGCGCTGGGATTAAAGGCATGCGCCACCATTCCCTGCTCGTTTCTTTTCCTGTTAAACAACTGATCTTTGTTAAGCAAAATTTGATCTTGAAGTCAGTGGTTTCATCCATAGAACCCTGCCATTAACAGGTCTACATCTATAGTGTTCTTTTTAAAAAACTAATTTAAGGCCAGGCAGTAGTGGTGCACACCTTTAATCCCAGCACTTGGGAGGCAGAGGCAGGTGGATATCTGAGTTCGAGGCCAGCCTGGTCTACAGAGTGAATTCCAGAACAGCCAGAGCTACACAGAGACACCCTGTCTCGAAAAACAAAACAAAACAAAACATAAAAACCAAAAACCTAATTTAATTTACTATTACTGGAATACATGTGCCATGGTGAATGTGCAGAGTTCAGAAGATAACTTTGTAGAGTTGGTTCTTTCCTTCTATCTCTGTACAAGTTTCAGGGACTGAACTCAAACTTTACTGGTTGAATCCTTTTCATTGTTTCTAAAGGAAACTAAATAGTTGATACTGAATATCCTTTAAATTATGTTTTTAAAATATTTAGTATCATCACTCGTGTGTGTGTGTGTGTGTGTGTGTGTGTGTGTGTGTGTGTGTGTGTGTGTGTGGGCATGCACACGTTTGTATGTATACATGGTATGTGTGTATGGGCATATGTGTGGAGGTCAGAGAACAACCCTGTAAAACTGATTCTCATCTTCCACCTTTCCATGGGTTCAGGGAATTGAGCTCAAGCACCAGGCTTGCACATAAGCACCTCTACCCACTGGGGCATCTCACTGGCCCTAGAGCATCTTTTTTTTTTTTTTTTTTTTTTTTTTTTTTTTTTTTTTGATTTTTCGAGACAGGGTTTCTCTGTGTAGCCCTGGCTGTCCTGGAACTCACTTTGTAGACCAGGCTGGCCTTGAACTCAGAAATCCCCCTGTCTCTGCCTCCCAAGTGCTGGGATTAAAGGCATGAACCACCACGCCCGGCTTTAGAGCATCTTCTAACTAGCACGCCTTCCAGCACCCTTCTCACTGGCTGCAGTCACCTTGGGTTAATACACACTTTCTTCTATAGTTAACAGTAGAGGCTATTCTACTTATGACTGTGCCACATTTCACTCACACACCAGACCTTTGTGTCTAGTCTCCGTGGAGCACATGGGCATTTGATATGACCTTCTGTGTAGGGATTAGTCTTTTGGGTGTAGATGTATGTACCTACGAACAAGGGATTGCTCTGAAATCTAGATTAGAAATTCTGCTGACCTAAAGAAGTTTTAAAAAACATGCTCTTAGCCGGGCGTGGTGGCGCACGCCTTTAATCCCAGTACTCAGGAGGCAGAGGCAGGCGGATTTCTGAGTTCGAGGCCAGCCTGGTCTACAGAGTAAGTTCCAGGACAGCCAGGACTACACAGAGAAACCTTGTCTCAAAAAACCAAAAACCAACATAAACCAAACCAAAATAGAATCACAAAACAAAACAAAACCCCAACCAACCAAACCCACTATTCTCCTATAAGCCACCCCCCTCACCCCCTGCCTTTCCTCACTTCCTTTCTGCTTCTCAGACAGACTCTCAGTCTTTAGTCTCGGCTACACTGTTTAGCCTAGCCTGTCCTTGAACTTACAATGATCCTTCTCCTATGTGCTGGGATTACAAAATTTTAATATTACAAATTTTTTTCTTTTTTACATTCCAGCTGTCCATACATTTGGAACCAGGAGAAATAAGTGTTGTTGTGTCTGATGATCTGTTACTTTCCTCATATGAAAGTCAATTGCCCTGAAACCATTTTAAAAGTCACCTGTGGGGCTGGTGAGATGGCTCAGCGGGTAAGAGCACCCGACTGCTCTTCCNAAAAAAAAGTCACCTGTGGCCGGGCATGGTGGCACACGCCTTTGATCCCAGCACTCGGGAGGCAGAGGCAGGCGGATTTCTGAGTTTGAGGCCAGCCTGGTCTATAGAGTGAGTTCCACCAGGCCAGCCAGGGCTATACAGAGAAACCCTGTCTCAAAAAACCAAAAAAAAAAAAAAAAAAAAAAGAAAAGAAAAGAAAAAAAAGTCACCTGTGGTTTCCCCACTAATCTGGGGGTATCCCTCACACAATTTACTAATTACACATAAATTCATATGAGAGTTTCTAAATTCTCTCTTCTGTTCTAATATGTTTTCTTTTTTTTTTAAATTTATTTTATTTTATTATATGTAAATACACTGTAGCTGTCCTCAGACACTCCAGAAGAGGGAGCCAGATCTTGTTACGGATGGTTGTGAGCCACCATGTGGTTGCTGGGATTTGAACCCATCACCTTCGGAAGAGCAGTCGGGTGCTCTTACCCGCTGAGCCATCTCACCAGCCCCTATGTTTTCTTTTTTAAAAAAATTAATTTACTTTATTGCATGGGTGTTTTGCCTACATGTACCACATGTGTGCCCACAAGGGCCAGAAGATGGTTCACTGGAGTTTAAAATAGCTTTGAGCTACCATATAGATGCTGGGAATTGAACCCAGGTTCTCTAGAAGATCAGGTTCTCTAGAAGATCAGGTTCTCTAGAAGATCAGGTTCTCTAGAAGATCAGGTTCTCTAGAAGATCAGGTGCTCTAGAAGATCAGTTGCTCTAGAAGATCAGGTGCTCTAGAAGATCAGGTGCTCTAGAAGATCAGGTTCTCTAGAAGATCAGGTTCTCTAGAAGATCAGGTTCTCTAGAAGATCAGGTTCTCGTGTTCTTAACTACTGAGCTATCTACCTCCTGCTTTTCTTTTCTGTTTAAAAAGTCTGATTACATTGTATTTATTTGGTGTGTGTGTGTGTTTGTGTGTGTGTGTGTGTGTCTCATGGTGTATGTGTGGTGGTCAGACAACAGCTTGAAGGAATTAGGTCTCTCTTTGTATCATGTGAGTTCCAGTGTTAGGCTTGCTAGCAAGTGCCTTCACCCACCAAACCATCTTGTTAACTGCATCAACAACCAATGATCTTGATGGTTCTGGTTCTGTGAATTACATAAGTAGCAANTGTGTGTGTGTGTGTGTGTCTCATGGTGTATGTGTGGTGGTCAGACAACAGCTTGAAGGAATTAGGTCTCTCTTTGTATCATGTGAGTTCCAGTGTTAGGCTTGCTAGCAAGTGCCTTCACCCACCAAACCATCTTGTTAACTGCATCAACAACCAATGATCTTGATGGTTCTGGTTCTGTGAATTACATAAGTAGCAAATCATGTAACAAACTAATTTGTCTGATTTCTAAGCCTTGTGGTGTCAGTACATCTTGTGGGCCTTGCAGGAGTATTCTAATGCTTGCCCCTAAAAGTCAGAACGGAGCATTGGTTGTGGGACTTTCACACCCTGTGTGAATATGTGTGTGCTCTATGTGTTGTCTGTCCTGTCCTATGGCTCTCTACTTGTTCCTTTAAGAAAGGTCTCTCACTGAACCTGGAGCAAGACTGGCAGCCAGCAAGCCTGAGAAGTCCTCTTGTTCCTACCCCTAACAGTGCTACAGTTTCAGATATGTGCAGTTACACTCAACATTTTATGTGACTGCTAGGGACTCAGATTCAGACTCTCACACTGGTGTAGCCACTACTGCTGCTACCCAGACCCTCTCCCTAGACACCAATTTGTGTGTGTGATTTTTTTTTTAAAGATTTATTTTATGTATGTGAGTACACTGTTGCTCTCTTCAGACACACCAGAAGAGGACGCCAGATTCCATTACAGATGGTTGTGAGCCACCATGTGGTTGCTGGGAATTAAACTCAAGACCTCTGGAAGAGCAGTCAGTGCTCTTAACCACTGAGCCATCTCTCCAGCCCTTGTGTGTGTGTGTGTGTGTGTGTGTGTGTGTGGTTTTGTTTGCATTGTTTTGTTTGTTTTTTTTTGAGGCGGTGTCTCTGAGGATGACCTTGAACTCTTGATCTCTTTGCATCTGCTTTCCATGAGCTGTGATTACAGGCACATATCACCTCACTCAGCTTACTCTGTGCTTCTTGTTAGACATATCTCTATTCTGTGTTTCAAGTTGCTGTGATAGGTTTTTCCACACTCATACCGCTTTGATGTAAAACATATTTTCTGACACATTGTTGAGTATCGATTCTGCTTGTAACCATGGACTTTTCTACCCAGCCTCTTTGTTCCCCAACTCTGAAACTGGATTATTATGAATAATACTATGAATTATTATGAATAATTGCCTGGGCCAAAAAAGCTCTGGCTCATTTCCCCTAGTTCATAACTCATTTATCCCATTTATTCTATTCTAAGTCCCGCCGCGTGGTTGGATATCTCTCCAGTTTCATACACCCATCTTCCTGAGTTGGGGTGAATCAACCCCCTCCCACGTCTGACTCTTTCCCAGAATCCTCTCTCCCTGCCAGAACTCCCACCTCCTATTTCCTGCCTAAGCTAATAGGCCAACAGCATTTTTTTTTTTTATTGGACAGGCAAGGTTGCCACACAGCCTAAGAGATTTTCTCTACATCTGCTGAAGTTTTTCCTATATTCAATTGCTTGTTGTCTTGATATCTGTCTTAGTTTAGGCTCAGCAGAGCAAAGCCTGAGTAAGAACTGGTGTGGGGAGCTCTTGAAGGAGCAGTAGGATGAGAGGAAGAGACCAGTTGTACAGAGCCAGCCCAGGAGCTCCAGGGCTGCTGTGGGACTGTATGAGACAGAAGGGAAGCATCCCCTGTCCTCAGCGCTGGCTCTGTGGGGGTCCTGGGTACAAACCTCCGTATTCTGGGGTTAGTGTTCCTTCTTCTATGGAGAAGGCTCCAAGGCCTCAGGAAACGTTAACTCAGCATACATGAACCAAAGAGTGAGGGAGCAGGCTCCCTTCTGCCCCATGTTCCTCCACAGCTACTTCCTCCTCAAGACCCATATCATGGCCCCTAGGGTGAGCTTCTGTGCTGTGGATGCTCCAGGAATGGGAGGGTCTGAAGCATGGATGAGCACAAGGGAGCTCACCCTGCACCCAGTGGAGCACGCTCACCACTGCACCCAGGGGAACATGCTCCTCACACACTGACAACTGTCTGAGCCTCCATGAGGTTTCCAGAGATGCCACATCCCCAAAGAGAATGTAGAATCATGGGTGCCAGGGACCAGGGAGGGAGTAAAGGTCACTGTGACAGTTGTCCAGTCAGGGAAGATGCGGTGGCCAGCATAGGTAGGGACGGCTGTCCAGCAGGGCGTGTGTGCTCAGTGCTGCCGACAGTGCCTGAAAACACATCATACTGTGTATATTTTATCTTAATTCACAGAAAGTTTTGGATGGTCCCACAGGTGACCCCAATCGACATGCTCTTCTCTAGAGACAGTACACACTATTCACATTGCTATACGGCCAAGGTGGGAGCCAGTTTGTACCAGCTTCTATTCACCACCCCTCCATGTAGCTTTGTTCATGCTACATGGAGCATAGCTGAGTCCAAAGCCTCATTTTTGGGGATGGTTCAAAGGTTAAGGTCATTTGCTGATCTTATAGAGGGGATCCACATTGACTGGTTCACAACAACCTATAAAGCAAGCTCCGAGGGATCCCATACCTTCTTCTGGCCTCCTTGGGCACTGTAACACACATGGCTTACACGGACACAAACACATACTCATAAGTAATAATACATTTTTTTTGTTTTGTTTTTTTCAAGACAGGGTTTCTCTGTATAGCCCTGGCTGTCCTGGAACTCACTTTGTAGACCAGGCTGGCCTCGAACTCAGAAATCCGCCTGCCTCTGCCTCCCGAGTGCTGGGATTAAAGGCGTGCGCCACCACGCCCGGCCAATTTTTTTTTTTTTTTTAAAGGAGGGCCTTATTCCCTTAAGAATTGAGAAGTTAAGAAAAAAAAAAAAAAAAAAAAAAAAAAAAAAAAAAAAAGAATTGAGAAGTCTAACCTGCTCCCTCATGCTCCACCCCACAGGTGACCTACGGCTCTTTTGACTACACTTCCCTGCTTTACCTATCGGATTACTTAGAGGACTTCGGTGGAGGGCGCTTTGTGTTCATGGAGGAAGGGTCCAACAAGACAGTGGAGCCCAGAGCTGGTAAGGCACAGGCTAGTGGGTTGACTAGGANACCTACCAAGAGCTGGTATTACAGATGTGCTCTGCCACACCTGACTTTAGTTCCTCTTCTCTTGAAGGAAATGGAAGCTGAAGCTCTTAAGAAGTCCAGCTTGCTGATCTTTTTCTTTTAGTGTTCATACTTTAAGATAATGCCTAAGAAGTGTTTGCCACCCTAAGATTATATATATATATATATATATATATATATAATTATATATATATGTGTATAATTATAAGTAATTATTATTATTATTTATTATTATTATTTGTGTAGACTTTATGGCTTTTGTATTCATGCTTCTGATCCATGAACTAATGTTGATGTGTGATATGAGGTTAGGGCAGTGCTCACTCATGCATGGGTTTCTAGATGTTTCTCCATCATTTGTGGAAGAGGCCATCTTACCCACCAAGTGACCCTGGGAGGTCTTGTCACAGATCCGTAGACCCTGTCCATACGCCTCAGGCTCTGGGTGCTTCTCTGCTGCAGTGTCTCCAGCACTAACTATAGCTCCGTGATCTGGAAGACAGGAGGTGGTGGTCCTTGTTCCTCACTTTAAACGTTGTTTTGTTGCCAAATTATTATTATTATTATTATTTTAGACAGGGTTTCTCTGTATAGTCCTGGCTGTCCTGGAACTCACTCTGTAGACCAGGCTGGCCTCGAACTCAGAAATCCGCCTGCCTCTGCCTCCCGAGTTGCTGGCATTAAAGGCGTGCGCCACCACGCCCAGCGCCAAATTATTTTTTTGCTTCATTTCCAAATTAATTTTAGACTCTACTTGTTAATTTCTGCAGAAATTTTGTTTTGAGTTGCAGTGAATCTGTGGAGTAATAAAGCAAAATACCAACGTGTTTGCCTGGCCCAGTTCTACCTCCCACCGACTTGCACCCCACACTTGCACCCACACTTGCACCCACACTTGCACCCCACACTTGCACCCACACTTGCACCCACACTTGCACCCCACACTTGCACCCCACACTTGCATTTACAAGAGCTTCCATAGCTCTTGTGTCTCTACTGCTTACTGCTCCTCTTTGCAGGGTCCCTTCAACCTGTAGCAAGAAGGCTGTGGTGATGTTTCTGACAGTGTCCTCACTCTATCTTTTATGCCCCTCAGTGGTGCTGGGGATGAGCCCAGGTTCTCAAGGATGCAAGTCAGGCACTGTACCTGAGCTGCACACAGCTCTGGGTGTCACTGTTTATTGGTCGTTCTGTTCAGCTTGCGACAGGGTTTTACTCATTATTTACTGAGTGGGAACTTGAGATCCTATGCCTCAGCCTCTTGACTACTGGGATTTACAAATGAGCGCCATACTGTCAGCTGCCCCTCATTATTTTATTTTATTTTCACTAGAAAATAAATTCTGGGGGGCTGGTGAGATGGCTCAGCGGGTTAGAGCACCCGACTGCTCTTCCAAAGGTGATGAGTTCAAATCCCAGCAACCACATGGTGGCTTACAACCACCCGTAACAAGATCTGACGCCCTCCTCTGGTGCTTCTGAAGTCAGCTACAGCGTACTTATGAAGAATAATAAGAAATGAATCCGCCGGGCGTGGTGGCACACGCCTTTAATCCCAGCACTCGGGAGGCAGAGGCAGGCGGATTTCTGAGTTCAAGGCCAGCCTGGTCTACAAAGTGAGTTCCAGGACAGCCAGGGCTTTACAGAGAAACCCTGTCTCGAAAAACCAAAAAAAAAAAGAAATGAATCCTTGGACTGGAGAGACCAACTGGAGCAAGCCAGGCTGTCCGGAGCGAGCGGAGCCGAACGGGGACTGCCGGAGCAAGCAGGACGCCGGAGCTAGCAGGGCCAGAGCGAGTGGGGCCGAACGGGGACGGCCGGAACGAGCGGGGCCAAACCAGAGCAAGCGGAGCCGATCGGAGCGAGCGGGGCTGGCTGGAACAAGCGGGGGCCGTATGGGGGCGGCCGGGAGCAAGTGGGGCTGGCCGGAGCGAGCAGGGTCGAGCAGAGCGAGCGGGGTTGAACGGAACAAGGGAAAAAAAAAAAAAAAAAGAAAAGAAATTCTGAGTCGACAGGGGTTTTCCTGTCTGCTTGCCTGCCCTCCTTTCCTTTTAAAGTTTATTATTTATTTACTTATTTTGAGACATGTCACACTGTGTTGCAGAAGCTGGCCTTGGACTTGTGATCCTTTTACCTCATTCAGAAAGTTACTAGGATTATAGACATGAGCCACTAGACGCAGTGCTTAAAATATTTTTAAAAGATCTACTTCTTTTTATTGTATGTGTTAGCCTGCCTATTGTGTGTGCCCTGTATGAATGCAGTGTCCACAGATGTCAGAAGAGGGCACCAGATTCACTGGAGGCACAGAAGACTGTGACCTGCTGTGTGGGTGCTGCAAATTGTCCTCTGCAGGAGCGGAAACGTTCTTAACTGCTGAGCCATCCTATACTCTTTTTGAAATAGATTCTCAAACTTCTCAGAATCTCTCAGGCTGGCCTTGCACTCACTTTGTGGCCAAGGGTGACTTTGAGCTGACTCTCCTGTCTGTCTCCTTCTCCAGCATTAGGATTACAGCCGTGCACCACCATGCCCCATTAATTGAGTGGACAAAACCAAACCAGGGCTTCCTGAGTGCAGGCAGGCACTCCACCTCCTGAGCTACATCCCAGTGCAATGTCTGGGGCTTTGTTTTTTAAAGCAGGGTGAAGGGATTTAACCCAGTAAATAACGAGATTATTGACCTCAAGTTCTTCTTTGAGGCACTAACATGAGCTTTCTTAATCAGAAGGTAAGAGGTGTGCATAATTAAGCCATCTTGGACAGGGTGAAGTTTGGGTAATCATATTCCCCATGCTGGTTCTCAGGGGTGGTAGGAAATTGCTTTAACCCACAGATTGCACTCTCACCTGTAGGGATGATGATCCTCATCTAGGGGATGGAGACTGTGAGACTCTAGCAACTGCAGGCGTAGGATAGTGATACTTCTCTTAGCCTAAGGGCATGGGGTGGTTGGTTATGGAAGGCAGCTGCTTAAAATATTTTTATATTTTAAAATATAAAATATATTTATTTTATAAGTGGCTTAGGATAGTGATACTTCTGTTAGCCTAAGGGCATGGGGTGGTCGGTTGCGATGGGTGTAGCCCTCAGTGCTTAGCTTAGCTTGCCCACACCGTCAAGCAGGAATCTGACACAACACGGAGGCAGAGCTGCCCGGCGTTCATCCTGCCTTTAGTTACCCACAGGTCCAAGTGAGGAGTGGGAGCTCTTTAGCAAAACCAGCCCCTAAGTGCCCATTGTACTAGTGTATCTTGGTAAAGGGTATCACAAGAAGCATGGAAGAGACAGAGAGGCTGGGAACAAATGGGGTAAAATGTCCTTTTCACTTTTTTTTAAAGTTAAGGTCTCACAATGTAGTTCTGGCTGGCCTAGAACTCAGAACCTGTCTTTGCCTCCCAAGTTAAAGGGTTAAGGGTGTGGGACACCTGAGCAAATTATCACTTTTTTATCTCAGTTCCTACTGCTCCTGAGGAGAAGCCAGCTGCTCTTTCTTGTATATGTTGTTCTATCCCGCTATTTTCAAGGTTTTCAATAATCTTGTTTTATTAGCTTGATTGTAGTGTGTAGGAATATTAATTTATATGCTTTTTTTTGGCCTTGGAGTTTTCTATAGTTTGGGATATAAAACCAAAGTTTTGTATGCCAGGAGGGCAAAAGTTTAATCATTGATTTGTTCTGTCTTCTTTTTAAGACCCAATGTGACACTCATCTGAACTTGATAGTTAGCATGTGGGTCCCTATCATGCCGAGCTCCTCCATGCCGTTGTCCTCCATCCTTTGGTTGTGTGTAAGACATGCAGGCATGCTGGGACCTGTGAGGACTCCACTCTCACTGAACATTGCCACACAGAGTGTGTCTGTCATTAAGGAGGAGTAGGGAGGGCAGACAGCCAAGGGGGCTAGGGTCTCAGATGCCCCCTCCATGGGCCCTACTGTGCACTGGATTAGGCTGCTTGTTTCTACATCTCAGGGTTAATTGACAAAGAGAGACTAAATGCCCTTAGAAACATAGAAAGTGGTGCCTCTACTTACCCTGGAAAGCCTGGTCCTTCATACACAGTACTTCCTGGGTACTGTGGAAGGAAGGGTCCACAGCTCTCCACACTTGGTTTCTCTGTTCTAATTTCTCTGGGCTGTGTAAGCCTTTCAGCAGGATATGGCGCAGGTCAGATGGACTTTTCTCTCTGTTTGAAGGTTTAGAGGCAAGTCCCAGGAGGAAGAAATGTGGCCAGAAAGAGGAATAGCACTGCCATAGAGCCCAGCGGCATGCTAGTTAGTTAGATGTTAGTTAGTTAGTTAGTTAGTTAGTTAGCTGCATGTTAGTTAGTTAGTTAGTTAGAACCTTCTGGTGTTCCTAGGAAGTTCATAAAGCTGAGCAGCAGCACTGAGCAGTAAGCACTTAAACAGTAAATGTCCATACAGGCCAGTTAGACGTTCAAACAAGTACACATTCTCTTGGACTCCCCAGTCCAGGGCATCTCACCAGGAGTATCCCTGAAGCTGCAGGGAGGGGCAGTTTCTGTCTTCACGGGTCATCTATCTAATTTGACATCCTTCTTTGGATTGCTAGGACATTGTTATCATCCATCCATGATTGACTCTTTTATTTTTAAATTTTATTTTTGTTTCCCGTGTATGGATGCTTTGTGAGCATGTATGTCTAAAAACCATGCCTACGGAAGTCAGAAAGGGCTTCAGATTCCTTAGGGCTGGAGTTAGAGCCTTTTGTGAGCTGCACATGGATGCTGTCAATCAAACCCAGGAGACTCTGGAAGGGCAGCCAGCGCTCCGAACTGCTGAACCGTCTCTCCGGCCCCTGTGATTATTTTTTTTTATTTCTCACCTGTCAGACCTGGAAGGCCATCAGCAAGCCTCTGTCCTCCCCACCACATAGAGTCTCCCCCATAGGCAGGAAGACTGGGGGTGCCTTGTGCCCCCGTTATGCACCCAGAGCTGCTGGTTTGGTTCTCTAACTCCTCATCAGGGTTTCTCCACCTTATCCAGCTCTGCTGTGTTTATTGCTGTGTCCCTCCTGCCAGTGTGGCCTAGAGGTCACCTCTCTCTTCTCTTCTCTCCAGGTCGAGTCTCATTCTTTACATCAGGCTCTGAGAACCTGCACCGAGTGGAGAAAGTCCTCTGGGGTACCCGCTACGCCATCACCATCGCTTTCACCTGCAACCCGGACCACGGCATCGAGGACCCAGTACTCACGTGACCAGCTAGGTCAGGTCCTGAGTACCATGTCCTGTCAGAAAAGGCACTCCTAGACCGGGCCGAGGGTGTGTTCTTCTCTCCCATTTCAGGCCATTGCTGCTGCTCAGAGTGCCTTATGAATTATCCCGAGTCTTGACCTGCTGATGTTTTAATCTTTTTGTCTGAGAGTAAATCAAGGAAGGAGCCTGATACCTGATAACTCTGAGTGTGTGTTCTGCGCACTGCTCATTGATAGCTCTGAGTGTGTGCTCTGAGTGTGTGCTCTGGGCGCTGCTCATTGTGGCTGGCAGGCCTTGTTCCTCAGGAGGCATCCCGTTGTGGGGAAGAAACACCTAACTGTTTGTGGAGCTAGACTTCTTGCCCCAGCCCACGTAGCACACTGAAGATGGTCTGTTCTAGAACAGACTACACAGAAAGGAGGGGACATAGGAACAGGAATGGTGGCATTCTGGAAAAGGCACCAGTAGTTGGTGTCTCTGAGAACCTGAGAAGTTTCATAGGTGGAGGGTACTTCTGTGCATTTTAGGAGGAGACTGACATTCTGCACTCAAGAACCAGCCTGGGTTCAGTCTTGCTGTGCTGCCCCTGCCTGTCCCCAGCAATATCTGCAGAAGTACGGGATTCACATACATCGTCCCTGTGCCCAGCCCTTGGGATTTCCTGCCCACTGAGACACAGTGTGCTTGTGTGCTTCTCATCCTGATACCGTCTTCCCATCAGCAACAGGAAGAGGAACTGGGACAAAGTGCCATAGGGAGGCCTGGGCCTCAGGGGCAGCCCCAGCTCCGGCAGCCCAGTTTCTGCCAGGTCAAGCATGGGCCACAGTTGCTCCCTGAAGCCAGATCCCCAGGCTGACCCCTCCCCCCATGCACACACAAAAATGGAATCCCGCCGGGTGTGGTGGCACACGCCTTTAATCCCAGCACTTGGGAGGCAGAGGCAGGCGGATTTCTGAGTTTGAGGCCAGCCTGGTCCACAGAGTGAGTTCCAGGACAGCCAGGGCTACACAGAGAAACCCTGTCTCAAAAAACCAAAAAAAAAAAAGGAATCCCAAGAATGCCACCTCCATCCCCAAAACCAGATTCATCCAGCCATCTTGCCTTAACAACCTGGGAAGAACTGCCAGATGACCCCTCTTCTGTCCAGGCAGCATGGCACATGGAACAGGGCCATGCACCCCTGAGGCAGGTGGCCTTGATGTTGAAATTACCCCCACAGCCTATATGCCCTCCGTGGTGGACCAAGGCCTCTCAGGCAGCTCTGGCCATTGCTGCCCTGGAGCCTGATTTAAAACAAACAAACACCCTGGGAGCTCCGTGATCCTGGGAATGAGTATCTGTGACATGTGAGGATAGCTGCAAATATAGGTGCCTGGTCTGTACTGTAGTGCTTGCTCTAGTGCCTGTCTCAAGGCAGGTACCACATCTCTAGCAGGTTTTACCAGGGACAAGACTGTGCTGTGAGCGCTGAGGCCTCTGCTGCCCCCTGTTGGTCATCCTGAGTAGTTCACGGGACAGGGCTGGGGTTGGGAAAGGACAACAAAGCTCTGCTGGCTGGTGGATAAGGCTGACCTCACAGGGCTGCTGCTTCCTGGGCCTGTCCAGGAAGAGCTTTCCTGGGTACCCTGCCCATACCTGAGCTTGCAAGGTGCCCATCACCCCAGACTCACTGCCTCCCAGACCTGGCTTTCTTTCCAGAAGCCTTTCATTCCTTTGCAAGGAAGCACCCATGCAACTGCTGTCTTAGGTTTCATCTCCATTTCAGTGACAAGCAAAATGTCTTCATTTTTGTCCACATGAGCTAGACCCCCCAGGACAGACCACAAGAGTCTTGTGGCTCTGGGTACAGATCAGCTGAGGCTGATAGTGCTGTCTAGGAATCATGTAGGCACCAGGGCAGTGGTCAGGCTCCACTGCGGTTGCCATCTTGTGTCTTTGGCCCTTGAAGTTCTAATTGTAGTTAAGATAGGCATGCTATGTCTGCTACTTCTTTCATAGTTAAAATCCTGATATCCTCTGTGGCCTTTGGAATACTAGGCAGTACTTACCTGGTGAGGAGGTCTGGACATCTTGTCCCAAGCCAGTCAGACACAGTATGAAAAGCAGTACTTGAATGGGAATAGGTCATGGGTCTTTATGAAGCTCCAGATGTTTCTAGAAAGTTCATATGACCAGTAACACTCTTCCTCAGCTGGATTAAAGCTGGGGTAGGGTGTCAGCAATAGACAGAGGACAGGACTAGAACAAAGGTGATCCTGCAGGTCCCAGTAGTTAGGGAGAATAGCCGCAGGTATTTTTAGCAAGCATCACCTGAACAGCCATTATGAGGTGACACTTTAGGCATGGGTCCAGCCTACATTATACTACCTGACAAGTTCCTTCAGAGCAAGTGTAATCCAAGTGTAGTTTCCTCCCTCAGATTCCACAGCCAAGTCTGTGTGAACCCCTTCTAGACAATGCCAAGGAAGCCCCATAACCCTCTTCTTTTAGCTCTATGGTTGTCATGGAGACACTGCCAAAGTCATATCACATGGAGCTAGGGAGGACATTTGTTCCCTGCTTCTGGGCCAGCATCTTCACCTGGTGTCATGCCTGGAGAGAGTCAGTAAGAGTTGGCACTTCTTTGGATGTGGCAAGAGCTGGCCATCCTACATGATTCCTAGACAGCACTATCAGCCTCCGCTGATCTGTACCCAGAGCCACAAGACTCTGGAACTGTGGCCTGTCCCAGGGAGTCTAGCTCATGTGGACAAAAATGAAGACATTTTGCTTGTCACTGAAATGGAGATGAAACCTAAGACAGCAGTTGCATGGGTGCTTCCTTGCAAAGGAATGAAAGGCTTCTGGAAAGAAAGCCAGGTCTGGGAGGCAGTGAGTCTGGGGTGATGGCCACCTTGCAAGCTCAGGTATGGGCAGGGTACCCAGGAAAGCTCTAGTCACATGACCCTAATCCCAGACCCTCACATGTGCTCTGTGAGTCCCACCCATGACTTTCCACACCCAGTACTTGGAGAGGAAGCCTGTCGAGGTCTGAGAAATGTCTCCTCACCCACCCTACACATCCAGCTTCCGTGCAGCTTTAATTTCTGGGAGCTCTGTCAAGCCTCCATTCTATGAACGTCCCACTTCTTTAGTGCTCTTGACTCTGAGGCAGGAGGTGAGCAAGGCAGAAGCCAAAGTTTATTTGTGTTTCACTGGCTCAGTTGACACGTTACTTTCAAGATAACCTGGGGGAACATCACCCAAAGTTCAAAGCAGCAAGACAAACACATTAGAAATAGTGGATTGAAATCAAGCAGAAGGAAGACTTAGATACACTTCCCCAGAGGCTCTTTGATAAATTACAATCCAGCCCCAGTTCAGCAGTCTCTCCTGGGATACCTGACACTGTAAATATCAGGGTTTCATCCGTTTCTTAGATGTCTGTTTTCATCCCTGTGAGCTGCTTTGTACCAGGCCTTCTTTAGCTCTCTCCATGGATCTCTCTGTCTGTCTGTCTCTCTGTCTCTCTCTCATCTCATAGTCTCACTGTGTGGCTCTGACTGGTGTGGAACTGGGTATGTAAACGAGACTGACCTCTAACTTAGAGATGTCTGCCTGTCTCTGCCTCCCAAGTGCTGGGAATAAAGGCGTGCACTGCCATGCCTGGCTTTTTATGGGTCTTAATCTGAGCAGTTTGTGCTTTCATTTCCTTCCTGTTAGCACCAACTGGGAAAGAGCAGGTCTGGGCCATTAAGAGTTAAGGAACACCTTTTGTTTTCTCTGAGGCTCTCAGTAGCCCTTCTATACAATGCACCTGTATGTCGGTACACTGTGGCCTGTGGCCGTTGCATGCAGGGAAGAGTTTGCAGCCTGTGCACTAGCTATACAGAGGACAACAGCTCTGACTTGGCCCCATCTGGCTTTCTAGTTTGTTATCCCTTCTTGAGGCCTAGATTAGGCAGAACAAGAGGCACCCAGGGCTGTATCCCTATTCTTGAGAAGGCTGGCAGTACCTCACAGAATTCTCTCTAGCTGTGCCATGTTGGGAGGTTACAGCCACACCAATGCCCCCTTCTGTGACTTTTGATAAGAACAGAGAGTTCTGGCTGATAGTTCTGTTCTGTCTCTTTAAAGGGCCTAAGAGACATAAGGAGACAGGTACTCTAGGATCTCCATGCACCCGTGTAGTTTCTTAAACCTCATGCATCTTGCCTCAAACTCCTATCTTCCCCAGTGTGCCCAGGTCCTCAGCTCAGGCCTGCTCTAGCCTTTCACTCTCTGTGGCAAAGTATCCTTTTACCTTCAGGGGAGGCTGAAGAAGTCAAAGTGGGGGGGGGGCCTTGGCAATGAGTAGGTCTAGACAAATGAGCCCTTTCCATCTCTGTCACTCAATGAAGGCAGACACAGGGTGGGCCTGTCCCCCATGCTTCTGGGCTCCTCTTGGAAGCCTTTAGCTCAGACAGACCTGATCTATGCCTGTATTTCAGGCTCCATGTGAATGTTGATTCATCCATCAGGCCCCAGACCCAACTCTGACTGTGCATAGCCCAATGCCCAACATCTCCCTCCCCCCTCCTTCCCCTGCCCCCTTTCATTCCCACACATCCCCATTCAGGGTCCCAGCCCTATAAGAGTTCTTGGCACACACTAGCCACCGCTGAGCACCAAAGCACAGAGCGCCATCCTGGACAGCTGTGGTGCCTTTGAATCCCACACTGATGCATATTTATGGAGTGAGACACAGGATCTGGACTTTCAATTATGCTGCGAGTTGCCAGAAGCTGGGAAAGGACCAGTGTGTCCCTGTTGGCCAGCCAGAGTAGCTATGTTCCCGGCTCATGGCCACCTGGGCAGATGGAAGCCCCACCAGCACAGCTTCTGGGCAGTATCTTTGCTAGAACCCTGCAAGAAAGCATCGGGGCTTAGCATCTGACCATATGTCCTCTCCTGCAGAGCTTCCTTGCCTCTCAAAGCACCTAGTCCCTTAGCTAAGAGGACATGATAGAAAAATGGCCTAGCATCAGGACAGCTAGCAAGGTCACTGTAATACCTGAAAGACACAAATGGCCAGCCAGTTTGTGTTGTCTGAGAGCACTGTAGGAGAAAAAAGCTGGGTAGGGGAGGAAGGGACATCCCCAGAAGGTGACTCGTGGGCTGGACAGAGATCATGGAGGTAGGGGAGGCTGGGCAGAGAGGTCCTCGGCTGCCAAATGCCCAGTGCAACTTTCCTGTCCTTCCCTACCACCGGCTCACTCAGCCTCAATATATGTGCTTCCAGCAAGATAGAGCTGCGGCATACACTCACTGCTCAGCCCTAGGTCACTGCCAGCCTGTGTACCTGCCCTTGGCAGGTTAGGGGACAGGGAGCCAGATCAGTCCTGAAGGACTTGGCCTTCCTGACCCAACATGGGACAACGTTCTCACTGGCCTAGAAACGGCTGAGACTGGTGGTGCCTGCCATTGGCTCCAGCAGCCTGGCTTTCATTCATCCGTCATCTGTCTGGAATTCTAATGGAAAAACATGCATGTGGTGAGGGGAGATGCCAGGACGGGCTGAGGCTAGTTCCTGAGGACCTTCCCAAGGGTAATTGAGAACCTAACTACCCTTGCCCTGCTGGCACCTCTGGTGGCTCAGCAAGATCACCGCCCCCAAACCCCAGCCCCAGCTGGGTGCAGGTTCTGGGCAGGAAGTAAGTTGGCCTTCACAAAGCCTGACAACCATTGGCTCAAGTCCTTGCAGGTCAGGACTGTCTTGTGTTTCGGCACTGCCAGTATCATCCCCATAAGCCAGGTGAGGCTCCTGCGGTTCCTTTAATTGAGATAGTATCCATAGGAGGAAAGTAGAGGCTATTGCTTATAGGTGACCTTACCAAAGGACTTCATTCCTGGAAAGGTTATGAATGCAGGAAACCTTGATGCATGGAATTTTCCATTGATGAATGACACACACAGGTATAGGAGAGATCTGAACCATGATATCATCACATATACCTTCACTGATGTACCCCATGCAGGTCATGAAGGTAGGTGGCCCTAAGCACCTCCTACCTTCTCCAACTTGGAGCTGTAAAAACATCTAGCCTGGAGATGTGTCATAAACTCTGAGCCGAGGTAACATGATCTGAAAACAGATCAGACTTCTGGCTGGGGAATGGGATCATGCCAGGCCTCCCCTGTCATGCTTGTGGGGCTGACAGCTTGTCAAAATACTATCACCACTCTCTGGTTTTGATCTGGACCGAGACAGCTAAGTAAGGGTTCAGATATGGACAGATATATGTTATCCCTGTGGCCCTCTCCTGAGACCTATGGCCACTCAGTCCAGCCAGGCTATTTGGCTATAGGGCTTCCTGAGGTCTTGCCATGAGCTTCTTGTCCTTCATCTGGCAAGTCTTCTGATCCTCAACATTTAACAGGGATTTTTACAAAATGCAACCCCAATTTAGTCAGCATCTTCCAGTGAAACACTCACCAGCATTCTATGAGAGGGAATTTGTTCTCAAACACACCCGAAACACCTTGGATCAGTGGTGAAGCCTGAGAACAGGAAAGCCCCAGCCTCTATGTGAGTGCTCATGGCCCAACCATTAGCACAGAACTTGACATGTACTCTAGACAAGCTCTGGCTCTGTGGCAGCCCCACTGTGGGTTTGCTCTAGACAAGCATTGGCTCTGTGGTGGCCCCACTGTGGGTTTCAAATATCACGGTGTTCCTGGCAATCTTGTTGATTCCTGCACTGTATAAATCCAGATGTTGACCTGTAGATGGCGGTTCAGCCATCAGCAGATTACTTAAAGCCACAGAGAGGGAGCTATGGCCACTGTACAGTAGGTACCTGTCTGAAAACCAAAAGGATACAGACACCCAGATCCCACTGTGAGGTTCAAGGACAGTGGTTCTCAACCTATGGGTCAAGACCACTTAGGGGTCATATATCAGGTACCCTACATATGAGATATTTACATTATGATTCATAACTAGTGAACTTACAGTTATGAAGCAGCAATGACATAATTTTATGGTTGGGATCATCGCAACACGAAGAACTTTACTAAAGGGTTGCGGCACTAGGAAGGTTAAGAACCATTGTCTGGCAAAACCTGATGAGAACAGCAGGGATACAGTCTCTAGGAGACTGAGCATGGCTGGACCTTTGGGACAAAGTAGCTGGGGATGCTCATGGGACATGTCTAGGTCTTGTCTTGTAGGCAATATGAGCACGAACAGGCTAGAACCTTCTGCTTATTGTGGACAGGAATGCCCCTTGCTGAAATCTTCTGGTTGGGTAGACAGGTTTCAATAGCTGCTTGGTGTGTAGGAACCACCATTTTCCTTACCCACAATCCTTCACTCTGTGTACACATCACAAAGTAGAGCCAGTGACCATGAAGATTCATGAGGCAAAGGAGCCCAGGACCCAGTGCACAGGGCTGGAAGCAGGGCTGACCAGACCTAAATAATGGGTGGACACTGGAGAAAGGAAAAGCTCAGGCAAAGTAGGACCTCCAAACAGAGGGGACTCCTGGTGGTTGGGCAGCGTACTCTGGTCCTTACCCACTCCTAGGTTCCATTTCCTTCTCCATGGCATGGCTGGTGATGGCCCAGTGTAGAGGGGTATTAATCTAGGGGACCTGGGAAGGCATGGGGTTCTTCTTATTCTGGAAATGCTCTGACCCACCTAAGCTTGGGGTAATAGAGGCAGTCTCTGGCACTGGAACGCCTAAATAATATTCCCAAATTTAAAGCTGTATACATCCTCTGGGGGAAATTTAAATAGTATAAGGTTAAAAACAAAACAAGAGGCTGGAGAGATGGCTCAGCAGTTAAGAGCACTGACTGCTCTTCCAGAAGTCCTGAGTTCAAATCCCAGCCACCAGAGGGTGGCTCACAACCATTCATAGTGAAATCTGGTGCCCTCTTCTGGTATGTCTGAAGATAGCTGCAGCATACTTACATATAATAAATAAATAGATCTTTAAAAACAAACAAACAAACAAAAAACCCCAACCCACCACTATCACCACAACCAAAACCCAACTAGCTGAGCAATGGTGATGGATGCCTTGAACTCCACAACCCTGAAGGTAAGCAGATCTCTGAGGTCAAGAGCCTGGTCTACAGAGCAAGTTCTAGGACAGTTGGGGCTACAACAGCGAAACCTGTCTTGAAAAATGAAACAAACAAACAGAAAGCCCAACAACAACAAGAAAGTCAAACCACCAAAAACAAACAAACAAACAAACAAAAACAAACCCTAAAACCCTAAAGTCATCCCGCCATGAGGTAGCTGTTGATTTCTAAGGTGTTTCTGTAGAGGTGTTTTGTTTTGTTTTGCTTTGCTTTGTTTTTGCTATATAACTTTATGTTCTACTTTCTGCCCATGAACACAGTGCCTGAGGTTCATCCCTTTCTGACCCCATGGAACGATGCTCCAGAGTCTTTGGGGCCAGGCTGCCCCACTGGAAGTCTCCTGTGTTGGGATGATTAGCACCTTGGAGGAAATTGGTGCCAAGGTCTTTCAGGCTCCACTCCCCTGGGCATTATCCACACTGTGTCTGGATCAGAAGCAGGCACTTCTGGCTCTCCACCCATATCCCATGGCCTCCGACACAGGCATCCACAGCCAGGCTGAACTGCCCAGCCACTCCTACCCAGGTTGGATGTATGACAAAGCCATAGCTCAGGGCAGGAGAGTGGGTAGAAACCCAGAGTAGGGAGCTTTCTAAATTCCAGGTGGAGCCAGGGTGACAGGACCTGACATTGCAAGGGTACATGAGCCTGGAACACTGTCCTGGAACTTAGATGTCCCAAGAAACCAGTTCATCCTGAAACAGCTCAGAGGCCAGGGGAACACTCAAAGGCCACCTTTGAGAGTCCTGGGTACCAATCAGCCAGACTTCTGTCCAAGTCTTTCTGCCTGCATTTTCACTCCACCTTACTCTAACTCTCATCTTGACACAATGCAGTTTGCACCACACTGACATTTCAGCTTTTTTTCTTCTTGGCTACGCTTTAAGTGTTGGGTGGATGGCATTTAAAAGCTAAAGAGCTTGATCTATCACTGTGTCCCTCAGCCTCTGTGAGCTCATCAGTTACACAGGTCAACAGTCACTCCTCCCCAGCCACTGGCTACCACTGCCTGGGAGGCGACACCTGCATTCTAATGAAGAGCCCATCAGCTTACTGTCGCCCAGATCCAGCCCTAGGAGCATGGCTGCCCCACCTCTCTGTTTCCCTCTCACTTCTCCTGACCCCTTCCTCTCCTGGAAATCATTGATCCTCCCCTCCCCTCCTGGCTGGCCAGAGGAGCACAGGGCTCTCTCCATCATGACATTCCCCGCATGGATTCCAAGTTCCAGACACGATGGCCTTTTCCTTTACCAGGCTTGGGTCCTTTGTGGACCACCTTTCCTGTCTTTTCTGTTATGATAGCTTGAAAGCTGCTCTGGGAAGGGCCATGTCCTAGAGAGTCCTGGGTACCAATCAGCCAGACTTCTGTCCAAGTCTTTCTGCCTGCATTTTCTCTGAACACGTGTCCTTTCCTTATTTAAAACAGGACAGGCAGTGGAAAGTTCCCTGAGGACGGAAAAGGGAAGATTATGATGTTAGCTGACAATCATGGCTCCAGGAGGGCATTGGCCCACAAACCTTGTGGGTGATCAGGCCCAGGTCAGTGATGGACAAGCTGACAGAGAGTAGAGTCCTGCATACCCTACTGGAGTGTGTGAGCAGAGCTTTCAGTTTGTGCTGGAGATGACAGGAAGGTCTCAGTGGAGGTCAGCTCCAGCTCCCAGCTAGACTTGAGGGCGGGCAAGTCATGGACAGGCCTGCCACTGCAGCTGTGTGACAAAGGAGGAGAGAGCCAAAGGACTCTGTGGTGGTGGCTTTGACCAACCCCACTAGCCTCACCTCTCTTGATTCCCAAAGAGATAGGGTCTTGGAATCCAGGCTTGGGTCACCCGTGTTGGGTGACATGTCACCTCCATTGTCAGCTTGTCATAGGCAGCATCTCTGGATGATGGCAGAGTGTGCTGTGTGTGTCTAGTGTGTTTCCATATGTTGTATGTCTTACATACATTATATTCTGTGTCTGTGGTTTGTGCATACATGCATGTGTTGTGTCTGATGGATGTTATGTTTCATATGGTATGTTTATTGGGGGTGAATGTATGAGGTAAATATTTTATGCATTTATTGTGGGTGTGGTGTAGAATGTTCTGTGGAATACATGTGTGTGGTATGTACTTACTGCATTTGTTACATGTGGCATGTTTGGTGTGTGTGTGTGTGTATGTGCACATGTACATATGCATATATCATGGTTCTGATACCAACCTCCGTCTGTCAGTGCTGGTCCCAAGAGGCCCTGAAGCCATTTTAGCAGGTGGTAAAGACTAAGACAGTGACTGTCACAGAGCTATAGAGCTGCTGCCTATTCGCCCAGGTTCTTCCAGGACAGTGGTATTTTCATAGAAACCATGCACACCTAGAATCAGAAGTTGTGGCTTTAGGACCTTGCCCCTACCAGGCTGGTAGGGATCTCTGGGACATGAGGTCTCTCTGGGTGAGGACCTCTCTAGGTTACCTCCCGGATGTTGGCTCTGCAGATGAAGCTATACTCCATGTCTCTCACGACTTTCTAGTTCATGGCTACCCCATCCGGTAGTCTAGGAGAGTCTTGAGAGGTGGAGGGTGTGGACCTCTCTGGGGATGGTAACTCCTCCCCTTGAGTTGTGTGCTGACTCCGGGTCAAATTTCCTACATGGGCATATAATGTTGCATGAACTCCCTTCTCGGGATCACCTGAGCTGTGGAGAATAAAGAAGCCTCCCAGAGAAATAGGGGTCTGGAATGAGGGCCACTCCTGCCCAGGGCTGAGGCCACAACGTGAATGTTAAGTAAGGGTGGTACCAACCTGGACCCCTAACGAGAGGCCCAGCTCTGAGTTCTTAGAGACAAGAACAGGATTGGGCTTTGACAAGAAGGAGGGAGCTTTCTAAAGCTGAAGCCCAGTATCAGAGGCAGTGGGGCCGGGGGCAAAGGAGGGGAACACAGGCATAGGAGGCTCCAGCCTGGGTTAGGGTAGTCCACACTCCCAGCAGAACAAACAAGGAGAAGCACAAAAAGAAAGAAGAAGTGGAGGAAATTAAAAAAAAAAAAGCAAAACCAAGGAACTTCCTCCCAAAAAGACAAAGAAAAATAACAGAAGCAGCAGCAACGTGAGCAAGAAGGAGCCAGCGCCCACAGAGACCAGTGCCCACGGAGACCAGCGCCCACGGAGACCAAGCCGCCGCCCACGGGGACCAGCGCCCACGGAGACCAAGCACCCACGGAGACCAAGCGCCCACGGAGACCAAGCCGCCGCCTACGTAGGAACCAGAAAAAGAGGACAAGGGTAAGCCCATGTCTTATGAGGAGAAGCAGCAGCTAAGTCTAGATATCAATGAACTTCCTGGTGAGAAGCTAGGCCGTGTCGTGCACATAATTCAGTTGAGGGAACCATCCAACCCTGATGCGACTGAGATTGACTTTGAGACCCTGAAGCCATCTATGCTACGAGAGTTGGAGCAATATATCACCTCATAGTTGTGGAAGAAAAGGAAACCTCAAGCTGAAAAAGTTGATGTTATTGCTGGTTCTTCCAAGAAGAAGGGTTTCTCATCCTCAGAGTCAAAGAGCACCAGCAAATCTAGCTCCTCTGACAGTGAAGACTCTGAAACAGGTCCTGCCTAATCACTGGCCACGGACTCTTTTTTTTTTTTTTTTTTTTTTTGTTGTTTTTAAAGATTTATTTTATTATATGTAAGTACACTGTAGCTGTCCTCAGACACTCCAGAAGAGGGAGCCAGATCTCATTACGGATGGTTGTGAGCCACCATGTGGTTGCTGGGATTTGAACTTATCACCTTCGGAAGAGCAGTCGGGTGCTCTTACCCGCTGAGTCATCTCACCAGCCCCTGTTGTTGTTGTTTTTTAGAGACAGGGTTTCTCTGTATAGCCCTGGCTGTCCTGGAACTCACTCTGTAGACCAGGCTGGCCTCGAACTCAGAAATTCACCTGCCTCTGCCTCCCGAGTGCTGAGATTAAAGGCGTGCGCCACCTCTCCCGGCTTTGGACGCGGACTCTTAATAAAACGGTCTTCAGTCCAGATTCCTTCCCAGAATGCTATAGCTTAAGTCCAGTTTCTTCTGTGAAAGGGACAGGACTCCATCAAGTTATGGAATTGCTCAGAGCCCTGGGCCTATCCCCTGGGGTGGATTAGTTATGTCCAGCAGCACACACCTCGTCTCACCTTCAGGAAGGCTGCCTGCCTGGCCTGCTGCCTGGGCCTCTCTGTACAAAGACTTGCCTGGCTGTCCTGCCCAGCCTCCCTGGTCCTCTGGGGTCCTCTGGGTGGGTGGCATCTCCTAGAGGGTGATAGTAATCCTCCTCTATGCATACATGTGGTGCTGCTCTGTGTGCAAAGCCTGATCACAGTGTATTTCCTCTCTTTGTCCCTTCCATCTTTTTCTGAGACTCCAATCCTTGCAGTAACTTAAGCTCAGGAAAGCTAATTCACCCTGAGGATGAACATTGTGACCTCCCATGTGGGGCCACCCTGGTTGGCTTGATCAGATGGAAGCTGTGACCAGCTGTACCTGGCACATAGCCTCCTGAATTCTCCTTCAGCCTTTATTGTCCCCATAGAGTACTAAAAGTTCAAGTAGCCCAGCAAACACTTCTTCAAGTTCTTTGGTCTTCTCTCCTCATCACATAAGAAAAATACCCTTCAAGGTTGCTGGGGAGGGACATGCAGGCACTTTAGGCCCCACTGCCAAGCCAGGTCAGGATCTGGGAAGTGGGCAAGGAATGGCTACTTGTGAACTGCCTACAGTGCCTCTCCAAGTTCTGTTGCCATCACGGCCATCCTCATCTTTAGCTTCCTATAATGACAGCAGCTATTGAGGTAAGAATAGACCATATCATCCAAACCTTTCCAGGAACAAACCAAAGTAGGCTGTTTTTGTTTGTTTGTTTGTTTGTTTGTTAGGGGTTTGTTTTGTTTTGTTTTTCTTCCCTAAAAACTGGCCCTGGCCCTTTTTTTGATCACAAATCTAACATCCCACCAGAAAATTGCCTGACATAAAAGCCCCATTTTAGTGGGATCTTTCTGTACTTTTTTCTGGGAGGACTGTCTCCGACACCTTGGAGCCTCTCTTCCCTTGGGGCTAAAATGAGGCTGAGGTGGTGCAATGCCCATTCCCAGGTTCCAGAGTTTCCATATTCAAAGGTTGTTTGCTGACCTATATCTGATATGGCCTTTGGGTCTCAGACTCCCTAGAACATCCAGTGACCCCCAAGATGCTGCTGCTGAGTTCTTAGTCTATTCCAGGTCCTCTGTGTGTCTAGCTTCAAGATAGCTCCTTTCGCCAAACGTACTATTTTGAGCTGCCTTTTGGCCTGTGCCTGACGTATTCCCAATGAACTTGGCTTGGCTGGAATTGGAGGAAGGGGAGGCTTCTTGCCCAGGATTCCCACAGGACACTTGGGAAAGCTGTTGGCATTATCTTTCTGGGAAGATTTTGCTATCTTGGACCAAATGGTTGCCTACATTCCCACAGTATCATGGTTATGTGCTTCCCGCCCCTCCCAATACCCTATCTACACACAAGCATACGTACAGGGCAACTGGCCCTGTACAGTACTCTTGCTGTCCTGAATCCCATCCCTGGCTATGTGGGCCTACTGTGTGATAGGAACACTCAGGACCTGTTGAACTTGAAAGGTCTTTAGACTTAAACTACCAATTGTACTTGGTACCCTGTGAACACAGCCAGAAAGGCCGTGTCCCACCTGTTCTTCCTTTTTGGTAGTTTTCTGTTCCCCGGCAATGGGAGGCACCCTTGGAAAGCCTTAGTACACCAGCTGACTAACAGATCCTTTTGGGGAGCCAGCAAGGACAGTGGAGGGCTTCTCTCCTCCATTGCCGGCCCTCAAACCTGTCTCCTTCATTCAAGTGGGGCTGGGCTGGGGTTGAAATCAGTGTTTAAATCTGAGTTTTACAAAAATCATTTTACTTTGTACAATACCATTCTATGTAAAGATGAAATTTGTGTTGTAATCTAAGATTGTTACCGGGCATGGTGGCGCACGCCTTTAATCCCAGCACTTGGGAGGCAGAGGCAGGCGGATTTCTGAGTTCGAAGCCAGCCTGGTCTACAAAGTGAGTTCCAGGAGAGCCAGGGCTATACAGAGAAACCCTGTCTCGAAAAACAAAAAACAAAAAACAAACAAAAAAAAAAAACTAAGATTGTTATGGAATAAAGATCACACAGTATTTGAGGCCAAAATAATAATAATAATAATAATAATAATAATAATAATAATAATAAAGGATATCCCACACCACTACCCACATACTCCTCCAGTGAATTTACTTGTCTCTTGCTGTTGTTTTGTTTTGCAGAGCTGATGGTGAAACCTAGGGCCTCTCACATGCTAAGCAAGTGCTCTGACACTGAGCTATATTCCCAGCATTTTACATTTTTGTTTATTTAGAGTTGGGCATTGTAGTACATGCTTTTAATCCCAGCACTCTGAATAAAGAAGCAGGTAGATCTCTGTGGGCTCAAGGTCAACCTTGTTGATATAGTGAGTTTGAGGTCAGTCAAGGCTTCATAGTGAGACCCTGTCTCAAAAACTTTTATTTTTTTTAATTTAGAGACAAAGTCTTTGATAGATAGAGGTCCCTTTGACCTCAAGCTTCCTTAACTCCTGGGATCACAGGCTGAACCCTTTCAATTGTGTGTGTGTGTGTGTGTGTGTGTGTTCTTGTATCCCATGTGTATCCCTCATTTTTTATTCTTTTTTTTCTTTTTCTTTTTCTTTTCTTTTTTTCTTTTTCTTTTCTTTTTTTTTTTTTTTTGAGACAGGGTTTCTCTGTGTAGCCCTGGCTGTCCTGGAACTCACTTTGTAGACCAGGGTGGCCTCGAACTCAGAAATCTGCCTGCCTCTGCCTCCCAAGTGCTGGGATTAAAGGCGTACACCACCATACCCGTCCCACTCTTTTTTTTTTCTAAAGGTTTTTTATTATTATATATAAGTGCACTGTAGCTGACTTCAGATGCACCAGTAGAGGGCGTCAGATCTCATTACTGGTGGTTGTGAGCCACCATGTAGTTGCTGGGATTTGAACTCAGGACCTTTGGAAGAGCAGTCAGTGCTTTTACCTGCTGAGCCATCTTGCCAGCCCCATTTTTTACTCTTAATATTATTTTTTTAAAAAGAATTATTTATTATATGTATATAAGCACACTGTAGCTATCTTCAGACACACCAGAAAAGGGCATCAGATCCCATTACAGATGGTTGTGAGCCAGCATGTGGTTGCTGGGAATTAAACTCAGGACCTCTGGAAGAGCAGTCAGTGCTCTTAACTACTGAGCCATCTCTCCAGCCCCTTCCCTCATTTTTTAATAGCAAAATAAAAAAATCACAAAGTACTGTGGTCAGACTCCAGAATCTACTTCTGAAATACTTTATCCCTGCAGAGACCTGCACTCCATGTCCTGCCACCACAGTACACCTGACATCCAGCAAGAGTACTACCAGACCAAAGTGCTGTCCCAGCCTCCGATGGTCACCCTGAAAAGGGTGAACAGCTGTCTGCCCATGGTAGGAGAAATGGTCAGCCAGGCAAAAGATGTCCAGAGGATGGTACTTAGGACAGGAAACAGTTTATCATGTTGATCTCATTGCCCCATGTGGGTTGTGCTGCCTCCTATGAGAACTGCAGCCTGTGGGGTCTCCTTCCTGATTTATTTATTTATTTATTTATTTATTTATTTATTTATTTTTGGTTTTTCGAGACAGGGTTTCTCTGTGTAGCCCTGGCTGTCCTGGAACTCACTTTGTAGACCAGGCTGGCCTCGAACTCAGAAATCTGCCTGCCTCTGTCTCCCAGGTGCTGGGATCAAAGGCGTGCACGACCACCGCCCGGCCCTCCTTTTTGTTCTTGAGCTTCAGTGCTAATTGGGCAACGTCTCCCAGTCACCCCACTCAATCCCAGCATCTCATATCTCTCAGCTACCTGCCCTCCTTCCCACCCTAAGCACAGGGGAGGGCGTCTATGAAGGGATATCCACAGGCAAAGGCTTGGAAACCTCACCAAGCACTCAGGTGCCTCATGTTGGGGATCCCTGAGTCCAGGACCCCCACGCCACCCCAACTTCCACCCCCAACACTGAGGCAGGACACACTTCAGAGCACAGAGTTTATTGTTCCATGTGCATATGGGAGCAAGAAGTTACCATGGGATGGATGGGGAGAGGCCCCTTACCAACCAATGGGGAGGGTCCTCAGGCCGGAAGGGCTTACATCAAAGGTCAGGTTACAGCCTGGTACTAGCTGCTGTGGGTAATTAGGCCTTACATGACTCAGCTCACCAGGGTCTTCAGAAGAGGGTCTGGGCCACAGCTTCTGAAGCCCCTCAGAGACTGGTTTGAAGCTGGAATGTATTGGCATACAGGAAAGGCGCTGATAGAGCTGACGAGAACAACAGAGAAGAGGGAACTTTCCAGAAGAGAACTGAAGAAGACAGACAAGCGAGTTAGGTTTGAGAAGGGGATTCTGGGAATGGGCTCCTGAGTGGCCTGCCTTTGGGTCCTTTCCTACCCGCAGGGTCACACAGAGCACACTCACACAAAGGCCCCATTAGGGGGAACTGGAGACAGCACAAGGGTCTCTGTGGCCTGTTGGCTGTTGGAGGACAGCGAGCGGCCCGAGTCCTGCTGGAGGTGGATACGGCTGGACAGGAAGCTGCCAGCACTCCCTGGGCCACGGCAACTGCTACCCAGTGCCCGCTGGCGGCCACGCAGGTACTCACGGTAGTTCTTGGTGAGCAAAGTGTAGAGGAAGGGATTGATGCAGCTGTTGCCGTAAGTGAGGCAGGCAGTCAGGTAGTTGACGATGCGTGCAGTCTCGGGCGTCAGTGGCATGGCCTGGCGGTATTGGGCCAGTAGCTGCCACAGCCAGAAGGGCAGAAAGCAGGCCCAGAAGAGAAGGACGATACCAAGGATGAGGTAGAGAACCCTGGGGTTGGGCAGCCGCCGTGTCTGCTTGAAGGAAGCTTGCTGAGATAGCCAGTAGGCCCTGGCCAGACAGACGTAGAGCAGCCCGATGACCAGGCCAGGCCCCACAATGCTGGTCCCAAAGAGCAGCGTCAGGTAGGTACGGTGGGCACGAGGGCCCCAGGCTGGCAGGCAGAGGCTCTTAGAGCCCCTACGGACCAGCCGGATGGCAAGCATCATGGGTAGGGTCAGCAGCAGTGCCAGCAACCAGGTGCCCAGCGCCAACAACTTACGGTAGCCCTTGGAGCGCTGGACCGTGTCCAGGGGCCTCAGTACCGCTGCATAGCGTTCACTGCTCATTATGGTCAGGGTGAAGATGCTGGCGTGCATTGTCAGGAAGTCCAGGCTAAAGAGAACTCGGCAGCCCACATCCCCGAAGTGCCAGTCCTTAGTGATGTAGGTGGCTACGATGAAGGGAATGCTCAGCAGGTACAGCAGGTCAGCCAGGGCCAGGTTGACCACGTAGACGTACATGGAGGCCGAGGTGCGCAGGAATCGGCACATGACCACCAGAGTGTACACATTTCCCACCACGCCCACCACACCCATTGCTGAGAGCACTGCCCCGATGATTCCCGTGGCCACAAGGTCTTGCAGGGAGCTGGGATCTGTTGGGCCAGTCCAGGAACTGTTGAGGGACACATTGGAGCCACCAGGAAGCTCAGACACAGTGCTTCCGGATATGGCCAGTATGGGGAAGCTTGTTGTAGACTTGAGGCTCAGCGCCATCTCTGTCCTCACCCTGGGCTTCTGGTGGAAGCAACACTGCTCAGTGAGGAGAGCCCGTGGGAAACTTGTCCTGTGGGAGAAGGTTAGTGTCAGAGATTCAAAGCAACAACCTACTTCCGTGCCCTCACAGCCTCTATGATGGACACAGCCACTGTCCCTCTGCACATAGACAAAGGCTCACTAAGTCCTGTCTCCTGTTGGAACCCTCCAAAGAATCCCTTTTGTGTCAACTCTCTAGGAGGACCCTAGAGCCATTAGGACCCGCTGTCCCCAGGACACTCCCCCAGCAGAACTCCAAGTCACACCCAAAAAGCTTCTTCTAAAAAGTTAGCCACAGCGAGGTGTAGGTCAGAGTAGGCAAAGATAAGGGCGCTAAGTTCTAGCTCCACAACCTCAGATAGAGCCTCATTTCCCATTTTATGTTACGCATATGCTTAAAAAAATGATTTCTGGGGCTGGTGAGATGGCTCAGCGGGTAAGAGCACCTGACTGCTCTTCCGAAGGTGATAAGTTCAAATCCCAGCAACCACATGGTGGCTCACAACCATCCGTAACGAGATCTGGCTCCCTCTTCTGGAGTGTCTGAAGACAGCTACAGTGTACTCACATATAATAAATAAAATAAGTCTTTAAAAAAATGATTTCTTCCAATCACAAAAGCAACAGCTAGACTAGGTAAAAGATAGGTAAAAGAAAAGCCTTTGGATTTCCATTTATTTTATGAAGAAAATGGGCCTGGACCCCTGCCTCACATTCCGTACTCAGTGGTGGAGGGCAGTCAATCAAAAGTGTGTAGAGGAAAACAGTGTGTGGCATGGCAGGAAAATGGTTCTTTATTCTGAAGAATTGTTTAAATTACATTGTTGTGTGGTGTGCATGTGTGGGTGATTATGTACGTGAGTGCATGCCACAGTGATCGTGTGGAGGTCAGAGGCAACCTCTGGATATTGGTTCTTTCCTGCTTTCCCATGCAGGTCTCTAAGTTCTAACTCATGCCATCCGTCCTGGAGGCAGGCACTCTCACCCACCCGCTCTCACCCACCAAGCCACCTTACCAGTCCTCTTACCCCCAAATGACTGAAAAAAAACAAAAGCCAAAACAGAAAACCCCTCACAAAGTTTCACTATGTAGCCCTAGCTGGCCGGAAACTCTCTATGTAGACCAAAAGATTCTGCTTAAGTCTGCACCATGCCTGGCGTTTTGTTTTGTTTTGTTTTGTTTTGTTTTGTTTTGTTTTTTAGAGAAAGTACAGGTGTTTTCTCCCTCTCTCTCTCTCTCTCTCTCTCTCTCTCTCTCTCTTTCTCTTTGATTTATTTAATATGTATAAGTGTCTTGACCTTACAAATGTATTGTATACCATGTACATGCCTGGTACCCTCCAGGGCCAGAAGAGAATATCAGATATCTCGTAATTGGAGTTACAGATCATTGAAGCTACCATGTGGTTGCTGGAAACCACACCCAGGTCTTCTGCAATAGCAGCAGGTGCTCTTAATCACTGAGCAATCTCTCTAGCTCCAGGTAAAGATTACTTAAAAAGACAAACCTTAGTGTTAGAGGGATCACTTGCTGCTCTTGCAGGGGAATTGGGTTCGATTCCCAGCATTCACATAGCAGCTAAAAGCCAACTGTAATTCCAGCTCTAGGAAATCTGATACTCTCCTCTGAACTCCTTGGGCACCAGGCACACATATGGAATACATACATACATTCATATAAAAATACTCATACACATAAATAAAAATAAGGTGTTTTTTTAATAGGGTTTCTCTGTGTAATAGCTTTGGCTGTCCTGGATTTGCTTTGTAGACCAGTCTGGCCTTGAACTCACAGAGATTTGCCTCCCAAACGCTGGGATTAAAGGCATGGACCACCATATCCAGCTAGTTTTTAAAACAAAAACAAAACCACAAAATCCCTAACTTCAAAAACAAGAACTTCACTAAATAAATAAAAGTGAGAGGAGAAATGATGAGAAAAGATACATCAGGTCAATGGACTAGGGAGTGATATACACACAAGAACTGTAAATCAATAAAGAAAAGAGTGGTTGGCTATTTGCAGGAGGGAAAGGCAAACTAAACAGGTACGTCTAAAAGAAAACACCCCAGAGGCCAGAAACTAATGAAACCATGTTACAGCTTTTTGCCATCAGAGAAATTTGAATCAAAACCATAAAGAAACTTTAACAAGCACCCCCCCCCACACACACACACACTGCTTTGGCCTCCTGTAACTGCGACCTTATCAGTTTGTGAACTCATCTCAGAGGGAGCCACACTTGAACTCCTGCCTGCTTCTGTCCTTCAAACCCTGCCCCACACAGTCTGCAGCAGTGAGTCTCTTCCTTGATTCTCCCTACCACTGTATCCCTGCTTCTGCTGCTGCTATCTGTAGTTGTTCTGGTTGCTACAAACTCATTAAATGTAAAGCTGCCATTCCTCAGGGTGTGAGTGGGATCACTGGTGAAACAGTACACACCTGTTTCGTTTCATTGCGATGCCAAACTTTTCCAAAGCTGCTGTAGCATTTCACATACTCAACAGCAGTAACTGACAATTCTAGTTCCTTCCCATCCTCTCTCCCATAACTCAACAGTAGGTGCATTGATATTATAGGCACACACTGTGTGTGTGTGTGTGTGTGTGTGTGTGTGCGCTGTGCGAATTGTGTGGTGTGTGCATTGTGCAGTGTGTGTGTTCATGTGTGTGTGGTGTGTGTGTATATGGTGTGTGCGCTGTGTGGTGTGTATGTGTGTATGTTTGTTCATGTGTGTACATGTATGGTGTGAGTGTGTTCTCTCAATGTGGAACACTGGAAAGCTCTTGGAGCAGGTTATGCACATTCCCTGCCCTAGGCAGGGTCACACAGGTGAACAACTCCCTCACCCACAACCCCCAAACTCTAAGCTTCAGCTAGGCTGTGGTGGCACACATCTTTAATGCCAGCAATCAGGAGGCAGAGGCAAGCAGATCTCTGGGTTTGAGGCTGGCCTAGTCTACATCTCAAGTTCAAGTTCCAGGACAGTCAGGGATACTACACAAAGAAACCCTGTCTCTACCAAACCAAACAATACCCCCCCCCCAAAAAAAACCCCCAAAAAACCCTCTAAGCTTCATATACTTACAACTCCTCCTGACTGGATTAGGTTAGCCTCACAAGAAAAAGGAAGCCCTAAAGGGCAGACTTTCTGAGAGGGAGTAAAGAAGGCCTCTTTGTACAGGCCTCTCCAACATCCAGGCCTGAGAATGAATGATACCTCTAGAAGTCATCTTTCCCTTAGTCAAAGCTGAAGAATCTGAGCAGGTCTAAGGTGAGGGACATCCTCAGATCCCCGCACTTGTAGCTCCTAGCTTCACCTGCTCCGAAGCCCTCTCCCCACTGCTGTCTCACCTCACATGTCAGCTCCAGAGACACTGAGGTCCTCCTGCCCCACTAGGAAGGCGAAAGGACGCAGAAGTCACCAGTTCTCTGGAAGATGAAAGTTTCCAGTACCAGGCGCTGCTGCGAAGCCGGCCAAACCGCGCTCACGGGCCGGCGTGGCGCTCCCCGGCACTCCCGGAGCCCTTGTGGCCGCACCCTCCGAGATCAAGAGGTGCGAGGTGGGTTCGGGGTCTCAGGACGCCCCCGCACACCCTGGGCCATGCGTCCCAGGTTGTGCAGCCCGTGAATGTGCGCTCACCTCTGTCACGAAGTCATCGGCTGCCTCCCAGCCCGGGGCTTAAGAGACGCGCCGCGTCCTGTCACTCAGATGCCCGAGACCCGGTGGCCATCACCGTGCACAGGTTGGCTAATGTCGCATATGAAAAGCTGTGTTGCAGGAACGTCACCGAGCGCTCCCCTCAGCCGGGGCAGCGCGGAGCGAGGTTCTGAGCCTACTTGGACTCTGGGCACACGGTGTGGTCGCGGATCGCCGGCCGCCCTAGAGTCCCACTCCGCGCCCGCGCCCGTTCCTGAGCTGCCGCCACCACCTGTCCCACTGCCAGCTGGGAATGCGCCGGTCTGGGTATTAATAACCGGCCACGCGGGCCCTGGCGAGGTCTCCTCGGCTGAGATAGGCGCCAGATCCCGGCCGAGGTAGCAGCCACAGAGGGGTTTGCCAGGCTTGGGAGCAGGAAGGACTTCTGTTTATGCTGGGGGTTCATCCCCTCCGTACCACCAGTGTTAGATTGAGGCTCAAAGATTTATGTATGACTTACTGTAAAAATGAGCAACGAGGCCTGTGCTGGTGGCCCAGGTGGTGTGAAGAGAGAGAACACTGGGACCATGATCCATGGGTCTGGAAGTAACAGGAGTCTGGGGTTGGGTAGCAGCCCTGATGTCTTATCATTGCTGACATCAAATGATGTGGCTGCTTTCACCTTCTCGGGTGTCTCAGCCCTCTAGGAGAGATTATAAAGGCAAATTTGGGATATAGGGAACCTCTCTCCACTCTGCCCCTATCTGTGGCAGAGTTCCTGATAAAGGCACCCTGTGAAGTGGCTAATCCCAGCTGATAGGTTGAATGGGTAATCCTCAGACCGGTCCATGTTGGTCATATGCTGAATGAAAAACGGATTCCTCGTGGCTCTGAGTCAGGGAACTAGACCGTCACAAAAAGACAATGCAGAGAAATGAATCCAGAGAGATTACCCTGTGGGGTTCCACTTCCTATGTGGAGCTCAGATGTCTGAGGGGTCTGAAGGAAGCCTGAGGGTGGAGACCAGCCACCCATGCCTTCTGCTCAGACTTGCTACTTTACCTCTGCATGGGTTGTAATCCTCTCTGTGCCACTTTGTGGTCAAAGCAGCCTGATTTTTAACCCTTAAAATCCTGGTTCCCACCTCAGGCTCAGTATTCTCAGCCAGGGGAGGTACAAGGCCTTGTGATAGGCATCCTTCTGGATATTGAGCCACTGGGCCCCACTTTCACCCCTGTCTGTGACGGTTAGGAAGATCCTAAATAACAGGGCTGGTGGGTGGACACATCTGCACTTTCCTTACAGTAGAACCAGAGCTTCATTTGGTTCTGCCAATGCTCTGGCCTGACTGAGAGCCCAGACTACAGAGAGAGGCCTCTAGAAGCCAACGGCCTACCTAGCGGAAGCTGCCCATGTCACTGAGCCCAAAGGGCCACAGGCCAGGTATATGAATGACCAAGATAGTTACAGCTGTTCCCTGGTTCTCTGTGCTTCTAGCAGCAGCTATGAGCCCCTTTCTTGTGATGTCATCCCTACTTCTGGTACAGCTCCGCAAGCACTCCACTGCTGAGCTTAGTCCCAGCTCAGCCCTTATCTCTTGATCTGCAGGGCCATTTTCTAAAGGGCAGATGCCTATGTAATGTGGATGCTGGGCAAACCCTGGACAGTGGAGCTGCTGGGTCATCCCAAGGGAGGTCAGCAGGGGTCAGAGCCCAGGAAGGGGTCAAAGGGAAACTTCAGATTGAGAAACGAGAGGTCATCTGAGAGCCCTTTTCTTAGCTGCACGATCTCCTCAGACTTGGCTTAGTAAAGGGGACCTAAGTGTCCACGGGAGCCCAAATGCTCATAAAGAATTGGGCTGTCCAAAGGCTTCCCACATCTGTGATGCTCTGGGAAGAAGCACACTACCTGTCTGTAGGTTGCTTCATGGACCATTAAGTCATACATTGGTCACACAGCCTGAACTTCCACTAAACGTGACTTTTAAAGCTGTGTTCTACCCATAGTTGCTTCACTGCATCTGAGAAGGATAATTCATTCTAATTTCCAATTGCATTACCACACTCTTCAAAAAGTGAGGCTCTAAGCTGGACGTGGTGGCGCACGCCTTTAATCCCAGCACTCAGGAGGCAGAGGCAGGCAGATTTCTGAGTTCAAGGCCAGCCTGGTCTACAGAGTGAGTTCCAGGACAGCCAGGGCTACACAGAGAAACCCTGTCTCAAAAAACCAAAAAAAAAAAAAAAAAAAAAAAAAAAAAAAAAAAAAAAAAAAAAAAAAAAAAAAAAAAAAAAAAAAAAAAAAAGAGGCTCTGCGGGTAGGAGCCGGTTTGGGGGAGTCTCTTCTCAGGTGCATATCAGCCCATATATGGGTGCTTTTTTTTAACTTATTAAAAAGGAGCAATGGTGTGTATAAATGTACCATCAGATGCTCAAACAACAGGGGTCCCTCTTTTCATCATTCTAGTCCACAAGAGCAGTGATTTGTTATGGAAAATGTTGGGAGAGGTAAGGGAGGCTGAGAGCAGGACACCCTAGGCTTCATTCTAGGCAAACCCAGGGGAACCAAAACTGTTCAGTGAGCTATGGCTCTTGGAGCCCACCAATGTCAATGGGTGCTGCGAGTATACCATACAGCCTGCAGCTGGAATTCATTCTACACTCATGTCTGCTAGAGCACACCATAACCTGAAACCACTCCATGGTTCCAGAAGGTGCTTCTTTTTGTACAGAGAATATTCCCCTACTTCCTGTCTCAGGCAGTGTAGTTTCCTGCTTCTGGGCCTGATGCCCCACCCTGACCCAGACACAGCTGGAGATGTGATAGCCACAATGAAATCAATTAAAACCTGCAACTGCCTGCAGCTGGGGATAGGGATGAGAGGTTGGTGGGCAGCCTCAGACATTTCAGTTATCACAAGTGATGGACGCTCTGAGGCTGGCAGCGGGGCCAACTGCAGACACTTTCCTGACTGAAAATGTGCAAGCCATTGAAAGCTGAAACACAGGAACAAAAAGAAACATCTAACACTCTGGGTTCCCTGAGAATCAGCCCCAGGGGCCTCCCGCTGCAGAGAGATGATAAGAGTCCCAATGTTTATTTCAGTCTTCTGGTCCCACAAAGCTTTGTAAAAAGGTCCCAGTTCAGGATCTACAAACACCTGACATCCAAGGTGACAGGTTGCACATAGAGCCATGGCAGTGGGGGGGGTGGCTTTCTGGGTACTGCAAAGGTTGCCAAGGTGGGGTGCACTTCTTGCCAGAAGTATACCAAAGCTACATGTCCTTAAAATGCCCCAGGGAAAACCCCTGATCCTGTGACCATCCAACTTCAAAACCTCTCTTCCATCAGCATGGCCATTCCCTCCTTCCTGCTGAGTGTTGACAAGTAGGCCAGGGACATTAGCTCATCCATATCTAACAGCAGTGATAGTGCCTTCACACTGAAACCAACAGAGGAGCCTCTGTGACAGCCAGAGTCTAAGGTGGGACCCTTGTCTCTCTAGGTTCCCTCTCAGGAGCTCTCTTTACTATCCTTACTATTATTGCCACCGATCACCACCACGTGTCACCATCTTTGTTGTCAGCACTGCCGGAACAACCGTTATCCACATGGGCCCCCTATCAGCGCCATCTTCATCAGTTTGATCATAACCATCAATCACCATTGCTCATTCACGGAGTGAGCAGGAGACACCTTCTCCATCTAGATCACGAGGTGACGGCGTTTCTTATAGTTATTTCAGATTGATGCTTGAGTGGAACATCTCTGTCTCCTAAGTTTTGTTGGCTTTTGTTTTTTGTTTTGGTTTTGGCTGAGTGTAGGGAAGGCATTGAGTGGGCTGCTTAGGGGATGCTTGGATGGGCTGTTTGAGGTGGGGAGGGTGAGACCCCTGCTTTGGGCTGTTTGGGGTGGGGAGGGTGACACCTCTGCTTTGGGCCAGGATGTGACAAGGGGAGATTATGAACCTCTCTATCTAGCAACCCCCATGGCACACTGAATATGACAAAGATACCCCAAGCTGTTAGTGCCACTCAATCTGTCCCTTCCTCATGGCAACAGGGGAGAGAGTGTCCTTGTTCTGTGTAAAGTTGGAATTTTGCCTGAGGTAAGAAACGTGGCAGAGTTAGTGGTACCATGGCTCTGATGTGTGTTGATAGGCTCAAACTTAGTTGCAGAAAGACACACAGGCCAACATACCTATCCTTCCTGCCTTCTACAGGGTGTTCCCAACAATCCTTCTTTAATATTCTCCACCAACAGGGCTTCTCCCCTTTCTCAGAAAACATCAGCCTAAGGGAGTAGACCCTTAGGGACATGTCCATGTGGTTCCAGGCCCTTAAATATGATGCCTTTAGTTCCAAGTTTCCGGAGGGTTTGGTCCAAAATATGTAGCAACCTGGCACTTTATTCCTAAACATGGGGCCAGAGCTTATGCTGTATGTGTGTGTGTGTGTGTGTGTGTGTGTGTGTGTGTGTGTGTGTGTGTGTGTTGTGTCCTCCTCAAGGTCCCTGCAAGATACAAATCCTTGGCGTCTTATGTCACCACCCAGCTGAATTTCCTGTAAGTTCCTGGGACTAAAGCCTTCTGAAGTTAGACTTAAAACCAATGCAAAGAAGTTGCAGAATGGGACTGATTTGGTGGTCTTGGGTTTCTACTGCTGTGAAAAATACCATAACCAAAGACAAATTGGCGGGGGTTAGGGGTGGGGGAACGGAGTTTTTCCAGGTTACAGTTATAGTCCAGCAGGAAAGAAAGTCAGGGCAGGAACCCAAGGCCAGCAGAAGTGAAGCAGAGGCCATGGAGGAACACTGCTTACATGGCTTGTTTGGCTTGCTTTCTTATACAAGTCAAGACTTTTCCCAGAGGTGTTACCTATCCTAGTTCCTGGACCCTCCCACATCAATCATTCATCAAGAAAATGCGCTATAGACATGCTACAGGCAATCTGAGGGAGGTGTTTCTCAATTGAGGTTCCTCTTCCCAAACAACTTCTAGCTTGTATCAAGTTGACAAAAAATATCAAAACAGAATAACCAGGACACTATTCTGCTCCTTCATCTTCTTTAGCCCCCTTATGGTCATTCATGCTCCTGGGGGGTGGTTTGGGTATAGGACCCTAATTCCTCTTCTGGGGTTATTTCATTTTGAAGAGTCAGTATCTGGAATATGTTTCTAATAACTGTCCAGGGTCTGGCCATTAGAGTTTAGTCACCAATCAAGGAAAGGGAGCACCCCTGCCACAAGATGTTCCTCCTCCACCCCAAGAAGGGTCTCTAACTGGTATAGATAGATCCCTACGGGGCAGAGTGTCCAGTCCTGGGACACTCTAAGAGCAGTGGGGGTAAGATATGGACCAGACACGGCTGTGGTCAGCAGTGTATGTAGGCTTTTGTCTTGATGTTGCCTGATGGCATGGAATGCAGAGAGCTAGGGAATCTGGATGTTTCAAGGACAAAGAACATCTAGCCAACAGACCGGCACTGGCCAGCACCAGTGAGAGAAGCCACCACCCACTTTTGGCCTCCTCCTGGGGTTTGGTTTCCTCCTGACACGTGGCAGACTCTCAGTAGACGTTTCTGGAATGGGAGCCACAATGTCTGCATCCTGGCAGGAATGGAGACTAGGATTATAGAGATACTTGTGACTCTCTCTCTAATTGACAGCTTACTGTAGAAACAATGGAACTCAGAGAAGTGATATTTCCCCAGGAATCTCACGATACTAGGAAGGAAAGGCTGCCAGCCAGAGGGGAACATGTGACCCACAAAGAGATTCCACACAGCTCTGACAGATCACCTTGCAGGCAGGAGGGTCTGAGCTGAGAGAGTGATAATGGGTTGGACTAGTTAGCTATACATTGTCCTGCCTTCTATTTAAACCCAACCCTTGTGTTAGAAGAACCTGGTCGATGAACTTGAGGATCACTGTTTTTTTTTTTTTTTTTTTTTTCTCTTTTCCTAATGTGATCACATTGAATTACTTTTGGGCCTCTTGGTTAAGATCAAATATAGTGTCTGTTCTTATGAGTTTAACATCTGAACCATCCTTTATCTAACATGACCACTTTTTGTGAAAGTGGACACAGGTGTGAAAAGCTATGATAGACACATGAAGGAGTATTTTACTGAAGCAGACACTGGAGAGAGGATGTTCTGCTAAAGCAAGCATGTGAAAGGACACTTGATGAAAGATTCTTTGCTAATGACATGCATGTCCTCCTTAAATTGCGCAGTTGAGCTGCATTTGTCGGGACACCATAGAGAGAAACACAACAACAAAAAACTTCTGGTGGTGTCCTTCACTTTCTTGCCTCTTCCAAGGACTCGGGCTGACTGGATGCATGTGCTAGGCACGATGACACATACGGAGGCAAGACCTGTGCGAGGCAGGGCATGTTTGGAGGGTATAATAGGACTCCACAGAGTGACAGAGACAGAGCTTGGCTTGTTGGTAGAGCCAGCTGTGCAACACTGAGTCTTCACTGACCTTCACTTCCCTGAGAGAGGCACAGCTGAGAACTTCTCCTGGTGTTCCTGTTGGTCCCTCCTGCTGACTCGAGCTGAGGCTGAGGCCTGTCTCTGCTAGGTCATGTCACCATTGTTGCTCACCCGACACTACAAACCTGGAGTGCTGGTGTATCCGTGAGGTGTTTGTGAGTGGATCGAGCTGCCACTACCTGAAGATCTGTGAACTGAACCGTCAATTTCCAGACGACACAGACGGGAGCTGCTTTAAAAAAACCTTTCTAAACAGGTCCACTTCCCCAACCCACATCCTTTCTTTTTCACTACCTCTGGTGGGTGGTAGGTTACAAGGAAGGTTAAATCATTTAAGAACCATCATTAAAAATGTCATTTGAAGGCCGGGCGTGGTGGCGCACGCCTTTAATCCCAGCACTCGGGAGGCAGAGGCAGGCGGATTTCTGAGTTCGAGGCCAGCCTGGTCTACAAAGTGAGTTCCAGGACAGCCAGGGCTATACAGAGTAACCCTGTCTCGAAAAACCAAAAAAAAAAAAAAAAATGTCATTTGAAAAAAATTAAAGTTACAAACTCTTTTTCTGCTTTTTATTATCATTTGTTTAATTGACCTGTGGAAGCCACCTGTGGAAGACAGGTGGCCCAGCCAAAGCTACCAGGGCCGCCAGGGCCCTGGCTCTGACTCCTGAAACTCTGGTAAGGAGGACAGACTGTTCTGGTGCCCCAATACCTGTCTATACTTCCTGCTCTCTGTTTTGCTCCAGAGGCCCAGTCCCCTACAGATGCATAGCCAGGCAGCACTGTCTGATAAAATATAGAGCTCAATTAAATTTGAATTTCAAGTCAACCACAAATAATTTTTTTTTTTTTAAGATTTATTTTATTTATTGTATGTAAGTACACTGTAGCTGTCTTCACGCATTCCAGAAGAGGGCGCCAGATCTCATTACGGGTGGTTGTGAGCCACCATGTGGTTGCTGGGATTTGAACTTATCACCTTTGGAAGAGCAGTCGGGTGCTCTTACCCGCTGAGCCATCTCACCAGCCCCCACAAATAATTTTTTAATGTTTGGAACAACAGACCTTATGAGCCTGGCAAGCTGAGAGTGGCAGGGCTTTGCCTGCAGGAGTCACAGAGGCTAGCATTTCCATAGGCGGTAGATGTAGGTAGATGTATGGCTGCTCTTAGATGTGTGGCTGGTCTGGTGTCCCACACATGTGCTCTGGGGGAAAGGGTGGTGATTCCTTACCTGGCCAGCACCCTAGAACTGCAATATTCGAGTAAGTTGAGGTGACATTTATACAACAAAATGATTTGATATGAAAAATTCAATGTGGCACTTAATAAGTCCACAGTGTGCACAAGCCAACCCCCAGCACACCTGATTCCAGAACATTCCTGTCACTCTAGAAAATGCCCTTACCCATTCAGCCATCCCTCCCAGTCCCCATTCGCCTCTCCACCTGCTGTCCCTAACTAAGGGCTGGTCTCCTCTGAATGTCTTACATAAAAGCACAGCCCTACAGCATGTGCTGTGACAGTCCTCTTTCACTTACTGATGCTTTGGGGGTCTGACCACGCTGTAAGAATGAGCCCTGCTGCCTTTTTGTCACTAATATTCCTGTGCATGGAGGAATTTATCTACTCACGGCTGGTTGGGCATGTAGCTGATAATTTTCACTACTGTGAGCAATGATGCTAAGAGCAACTACAGACCTGTGCATAATTCTTCTGTGGTTTATTCTGGGTCAGATTTGTTTTTCTCTTTATTTTTAGATGAGAAGAACTGAGGAGCCATTACAAGCTCTGGACTTGCGTCTCTGTCTATATTTGTGTTCTGGGCTTTGAGGAGCCATTACAGAACTGGTGATCTTCTGGATGGCCTCTGACACCCCATCCCCCATCCCCAGAATATCACACTACGGTGAGATTATCTAAAAGAGAAGTCAGGAAGAGCCAGTGAGATGGCTCAGTGGGTAAAGATGTACTTCCAAGACTGATGATCTGAGGTCAATCTCATAGACCCACGTGGTGTAAAGACAGAATAACCCTACGTGTTAAGTGCCATTATTGTGCGAATGTCACCTCAGCTTCATGCTGTGGTATGGCATACCTACACCTATCCCTCCACAAACTCCCACAGTAACTAAATGTAACTAACTTATTAAAAGCCTGGAGGCAGCCGGGCTTGGTGGCGCACGCCTTTAATCCCAGCACTCGGGAGGCAGAGGCAGGCGGATTTCTGAGTTCGAGGCCAGCCTGGTCTACTAAGTGAGTTCCAGGACAGCCAGGGCTACACAGAGAAACCCTGTCTCGAAAAAACCAAAAAAAAAAAAAAAAAAAAAAAAAAAAAAAAAAAAAAAGCCTGGAGGCTGGACAGATGGTTCAGCTTACTGTCAAGCACAAGCACTGGTTTGGATCCTGCACCCACAGGATCCTGCACCACATGTCTAATTCATGCCAGCAACCTCAACTCTGAGGGAGAAAGGTGTATACAGGCAGATGCCTGGATCCAGGTACTAGAGACCCTGTCTAGGGAACAGGCAAGAGGACACCTGGTACCTTGTTCTGGGCTTTGTGCACACATATAGACAGAGACGCAAGTCCATCAGGAAAACAAGCAAGCCAGGCCCTGGTGTCTCACTCCTTTAATCCCAGCACCGGGGAGGCAGAACAGCCAAGGCTGTTACCAGAGAAACCCTGTCTCAACCTCCCCTCCCCAAAAAAAAAAAAAAGCCTGTATAAAAAAGCGTTTAAGAACCAATGGAAAAAAAAAAAGAAAAAGCCGGGCATGGCACATGCCTTTAATCCCAGCACTCGGGAGGCAGAGGCAGGCGGATTTCTGAGTTCGAGGCCAGCCTGCTCTACAAAGTGAGTTCCAGGACAGCCAGGGCTACACAGAGAAACCCTGTCTCAAAAAACCACCCCCCCCCCCAAAAAAAAAACCCAACCAATGAGATGTTTTGATAAAGTCCCTTGCTCATGACTGGAGTGCCCAGAAGAGAGTTGTCCTCTGACCTCCACCTGTACACAATGGCATGTGTGCACCACCCACACTCTCAAACACAAACAGTAATAAAAGTAAAGTTAAATAATAAAACAAGGGCTGGCGAGATGGCTCAGCGGGTAAGAGCACTGACTGCTCTTCCGAAGGTCCTGAGTTCAAATCTCAGCAACCACATGGGAGCTCACAACCACTGGTAATGAGATCTGACGCCCTCTTCTGTTTCATCTGAAGACAGCTACAGTGTACTTATGTATAATAATAAATCTTTGGGCCAGAGCGAGCGAGGCCAGAGCGAGCAGGGACAACCAGAACCAGGCAAAGGTCCTATAAAAATTCAATTCCCAACAACCACGTGAAGGCTCACAACCATCTGTACAGCTACAGTGTACTCATATACATAAAAATAAAATAAATAAATCTTTAAAAAATAATAAAACAACAACAAAATGCTTGCTGGGATTGACTGCTTAACCAGGAAGGAGGGACCACAGAAGGGACAAGCCCACTTTGTTAGGGAGGATTAGGTTATCCCTTGAAGCACAGGCTCCAGGCCCCTGCAGGAGACACAACACCAAGACTGCCTCTTTACTGTGTCCATTACACAGCATTGTGGTGCCATCCATCGCTCCAGGAATGAGCATCAGGACCCTGAGTGACTTAAGGACTCACACTCCTCTGGAAGACATATGAAAAAAAATGACACTCAAAGTTAACTAAGTGAGGCGAGGGTGTGATAAATACCTGAAATCCCTGTGTTCAGTAGTCTGATGCAGGAGGCTAGCCTGCACTACATAGTAAGACCTTGCTTCACAACAACAAACTAAGAAAACCTATAATCAGATCCTATCATATGGTTAACTGACCAGCAAGATGACCCCAGGATTGGAACCCTTGGGTCTTTATCAACTGAACAACATAAATCACCAAACGATGATCACAGCCAGGGACACCCACAGAATGGCCAAGGCACATGGGCACCTTTGTTTCCTTCCATCTGTGCAGGTTGTGCAAGTGCTGAGGTGTGACTGTCTCATACTAGTAGATCTGACACATGGATTGATCCACAGATCCCTTCCAACTTCTAGGGCACATACGTTAACTAGATGACATACAACTTCTACCCAGGGCTTTTTTTTTTTTTCTTTTTTGGTTTTTTTGAGACAGGGTTTCTCTGTGTAGCCCTGGCTGTCCTGGAACTCACTTTGTAGAGCAGGCTGGCCTCGAACTCAGAAATCCTCCTGCCTCTGCCTCCCAAGTGCTGGGATTAAAGGCGTGTGCCACCAGGCTCGGCTCTCTTTATTTTAAACCCTTGTGCACTTGCTGGTTGTGAAGACTGTCACAGGAGATACTAAGAACTCCCCACGTGACTCAGAAAAGGGCAAAACCCACTGTGCCATGTTCCCAGCTCTGTGGGACTACCATCTCACAAGCCTGAGCCCAGAAGTTGGGGAGGTTACTCCATTAAGACCCACTCAGAAAAACTGCACAGGACCTCCAATAAACACTGAAAACTGTGGCTACAAAGATGGCTCTGCAGCTAAAAGCACTGGTTACTCTTCTAGAGGACCCAGACTCAATTTCCAGCACCCATATGGTAGTTCAAAACTGTCAGTAACTTTGGCTTCAAGAGGTCTGACGCCCTCTACTGGCTGCTGCAAGTATCAGGTATGAAGATGGTGCTGTAGAAGCAAAACTATACACATAAAACAATAAAATTTAAAACACCAATTTTATTCAACAAAAACCCTCAAAAGGAGCACAAGTAAAAAAGAGCATAAACACACTAAATAGTGAACCCTAAAATCAGGTATCTTGACCCCTAAGACAGTAAGCATATAACATGCCAGGTCAACTAGTGCCTCCAAGTCCATACATATGTAACATCTGTGACCGAAGCCCCCATAACACCCACTACACAATACTCCATACAGCTAAACATACAGCTAGGCCTCACCTACCAAACACTGAACACTGATAGGAACATGCCAGACTTCCCTCTGAGGTTAATAAGCTTCCAGAATGTTCAAGATACCCCCTCAAGTCCTGAACCAACTGTTCCCCTGTGCAGCTCAGAACAGGCAACCTCTTGCTCTTCACAGTCCCTGGGGCCCTGGGGCATGTCTGAGCTTTAGTGTCTCAGGAATGTGCATCAGGGAGTAAGGATCAGGAGGGGGTGGGGGATGGGGCTCAAGGAAGGAAAGACTGAGACTGAGCAAGGTGGTAGTCAGCAACACAAATAGTAGCATTTGTGATAAACAGCCTCTCCCCTGGCTCCCAGCTCCAGGGCTCTGGCATGCTAATGTGCCAGGGCAAGAAGGAGCCTACCCAGAAGCCTTTCTCCCGCAGGTAGGAGGTGGCAGGCAATAACTCCATTCCTAATTCTGAAGCTCTCAGGATGCTCAGCTTCCAGGGATTGAGGTTCTGATGGTACAGGCCATCCTGCCTAAATTCTTTCCGCAAATGGGCCACCCACATCTCACCAGGGTCCAGCAACACCTGCCAGTGCTGGACCTGAGTCCTTACAACCCAGCGGATACTCATTGACAGCAAGTGGCACATAGAATGGACGCTATCCAACAGAAGGACAAACTTCTGGTCTTGCAACCAGGATTGTGCTACTGTCTGGTCCAAGGGCCAGTTGCATCTCAATTCCAACAACACAGGTTGCCCAGGAGATGGCATCACATCGAAAATATCCCACCAAGTCAAAGGAGGCATGAGCTCGTGCGAGCAGGGAAAAAGCCCATCAAATCTCCAGGGAAGGGCCTGGGTCCACTCAGCATCCTCAGGACCCAGATCCAGGGGTACAGCTTCTTGAGGAAAGAGCTCAGTGGGCACAGAAATGGAGAATAGTACGCCCTGTGTCCACCCAGGGGTTGGCAGCAGATTCCCAGACCCTTCAGAGACACTCTGTGGCACATAAAGGGACCCCAACCCCCGCCATGCATCCTGCTCAGGCCCTGGCTCCTGTTCAGAATCTGACTCTGACTCTGACAAGAAATCCAGGAGCTCAGGATCTTCCTCTTCCTCCTCCTCTTCCTCTTGCCAGTCTCCCATCTCCAGGTAGAGTTTATTCAACAGGAAAGCTGCCTTGAAGCAAGCAAAGCAGATCTTCATCTGTTCCCCATGGACAAGACGGTACAGCCACTCCCCATAGAGGCAGGACATGCCCCTGGCCTCATGGCGAACGCTGACTGGAGGACACATGGCCAAGAAGTCTGTGTGCAGCTAAGCAGACACACAGAGGAAGACTTGCTCAATGGACTCAGGAGGTCAGGTCAACGGGACCATAGACACTAGAAATAGGTGGAAAAGGTGAGAATGAGAGAAACGGGAGAAAACAGGGCACATTAGGAGGTCTAGGGGCTTTGGGGCTACAGGACACGGGGCAGTGGTATGAGAACTGGGTGTGAATTCAATGAATACCTCTCTGGAGAAATAGACAGGCTTGAGCTTCCAGAAACTTCTTCAGCTTCACACTTGCTCCAATGTCTGGGGAGCTAGAAAGGCAGAGGAAATGAGGTCCGCCCCTCCCCCCGCCCGCTGCTGGGACCCCTGAGGACAAGGGTGTTGGGGCTCTGGCCCCGGGGCTCCCAGCTTACTCTGGACAGGCTGGGGTGCTTTCGCCACACTCACGACTTCAGAAGTGTCCTCAGGGCTCAAGGCCCCAACCTCACACTTGGGCCCGGCTACCAACCAAAGAGGCCGGGAAGCGTAGGCCAGGAGGATCTCCTCTCTGCCCACCGTGCTCCCACTCAGCCCGGGCCCACCGCACCCAACCCGTCCTCTCTGCCCACCACGCTCCCACCCAGGCCAGGCCCACGGCATCCACCTCATCCAACCCATCCCAGCCCCTGGCTCAGTCCCTTCCCATCCTTACCTCCCTGACTGAGCGCCCAGGTAGCAGCTAAGCAACTCTGAAGCCAAGCTCTCCTTGCTGAGCTCTGAACACCGAAGGAGGACTTGGCCTAGTCCCGTGATGCTCCAACTCATTTACATATCTCCCATGAGGCCCCAAAGCGGCAGGAAGCGAAGGCGCTGAGTCACTCTGGCCCCCAAGGCGCACATGCGGCCTGGCGGCTCCTACAGCACGCATGCGCTGTTTCACTGCGCATACCCGAGTGCCCTGTGTGCTTCCTGTGTGCTCTAGCGGTGCCCGATGTCCGCATCCCAGTGCCTTCGAGGGACTTGAAGGCTTGGGCTCGGAGCTGGGCCTGTGGCACATCTTGTTTGGAAAAGTCGATTCCTTCTTCCCTGTCTCTTCAGTAAAAGTTCTTTAACACTTGGGAAACTGATCAGTCAGTTCTCCACTCCAGGCTAAGTACAGTTGCCCCTCTCTGGGTCTTTAGGGGCTGGAGAGATGACTCAACGGTTAAGAGGTCCTGAGTTCAATTCCCAGCAACCACCTGGAAGCTCACAACCATCTGTAATGGGATCAGATGCCCTCTTCTGGTGTGTCTGAAGACAACAACAGGGTACTCTTAAATAAATAAACCTTAGCCGGACAGTGGCACATGCCTTTAATCCCAGCAATTGGGAGGCAGAGGCAAATCAAATCTTACAAAAACAAAAACAACAACAAAAAACAAAACCCAAAAATAATTCTTTGAAGAGTTTATCCTTAAAGGAGTTTGGGACTCAGAGAAAAACCAAGCAGAAAATAGAGGGTATTCCGCCCTCCGGTTCAGCCTTGAGCATATAGATATATTTGTTAAAATCAGTGAGCAGCATCACAGTCCACTCTAGACATCCCACGGGGTTGGACACCGGTGTAGTGACGTTCTTCTGTCACCACAGGGCCATTTTCACTCTTTCTACAGACCCCCGGGGCTGCCCTCAGGGCCCTGCTCTCCCCAGGCTCCGACTGACTTCTGCAACCATTTTGCCCTGTCCAGAGGTCATGTCTGGCCTCAAGCATCCAGAAACTCATGGTTTCCTTCCTTAGGAACAGGAGACTTGGTTTCCAGGGCGCCCTGGGACAGCAGGAGGCAAGTTTCACTTCAGTAATACTCCATTAAAAGAATATATCCCTTTATCCACTCACCTTATGAAGAGTATCTCATTGCTCTCTGGGATTTTTATCAGTAAAGCTGCTCTGTGGAGTTGTGATCTTGGCAGTTACCCAGAAGTCTTCATTGGCCCTGTGTAGTCTCATCACCCTCCACCCTCACCTTCATCCTTGTTTCTGTGTGCTCTTGACCTGCTCAGCTGTCTCCTCTTCAGCTGTAATTAGCCAGCTGCCTCTCCTGACTCTTGCCTTTTGACCTTAGTGTTCAATTGTCAACATCTGTGGTGTTGAGACGTGTCCCCCCATCCCCATAGGACTGGGTATTTTAACACTCGCTTCTCAGTCAGTGGGGCTGCTTTGGGGACCATTAGGTGGGGTCGGCTAACAGGTGTGCCCCTGGGAGTAGCTTTTGAGAGTTCATAGCCTCACCTACCTAAGATCTGCTCTCATCTCCATGTTTGTGTTTACAGAAGTCATCTCTCACCTTCCTGTCCTGACCCCCTGTTGCCTCTTCTGCCATTAAGGTCTATCCATCTGGAACCATTAGCCAAAAGAGAATTTTTCTTCTGCAAGTGACTTTGGTCATGTTTTCTCACAGCAGCAACAAGAAGTTAATCTACCACTGCCGGCTTCCCATGGCTTCTTCACGGCTTTCTTCCTGTTACCAGCTCAGCCCACATTGCTGAAAGTCGATTTAAAAAAAAAAAAATAACTTGCAAGAGGGTTTGAAAAAGCTGGGGAGAGGGCTCAGTCGGCAAAGCATTTGCTCTGCAGGCATCGGTCCCAAGCATCCATGCAAAACAGACAAACAGACAAACAGTAAAAAACAAACAAAACCAAAACTAAGTGTGGTGGCAAGTGCTTGTAATCCCAATGCTGGGATAGGGGTGGGGGGCAGGGGCAGAGGATCTCCGAGCTTAGTGCCTGCCTGAATCAGCAAGGACCATGTTCACAGAGAAACTGTGTCTCAGAATACAACATGGAGAATAATGAAGACACCTGAGGCCACGTAAGTCTGAACACACACACAAGCACTCGCACGAACATACAAGCACACATATACAACAAATAAAGTTTAAAATATAGAGAGAGCTGGATGTAGCAGTTCATGCCTTTCGTCCCAGCACATGGGAGTCAGGTCTGTTACTTTGAGCCAAGTCTTGTCTACACTGCGACATTGCTAGTTTCAGGTCAACCAAGACTACATGGTGAGACCCAATCTCAGAAAGGAGCAAGAGAGAGAGAGACAGAGACAGAGACAGAGACAGGTTTTTTTCATCCCAATATCCCAATACTGCAATATTTAAAAAGGCAAACAGTAGGGTATCCCTAGCTAACTCATTACATAAGCTTGAGCAACCTGTTTATCTAGCCAGAGAAGGGGTGTTTGGACTAATCACAGCTCTCCTCACATGCTAACGAAGGTTTATGTGTCAACTAATCACAGCACACCTCACATGCAATAGTTGGAAAGTCCTTGCTAAAACTGCACCTTGGGGAGTGAGGCTACCAGCTATGACCCATCACATTGACTTTTCAAGGTATTTATTCTGTCATAAGGGTGGCTTGGCTATCAATTTGACTGACAGCCCTCTTGCTCAAAGCAGCCAGAATCCAGTAGCTGCCAATTAGAGAGTGAAACTGCTCACCCTGCCCCCAGCATATTCATTTATTTACAGGAAAATGAACATTGTTTGGAACAAGCAATGGAAACTTATTCTTCGTACTACCATTCTGTTTCCAGACTCCATTTAATCACAGGGAGAACAAACTCAAGGTCCCAGGTTCTGGAGTCCCTATAGCTGAGCAGTTTCTGTTGTAAACAGTCGTCCGAGTCCAGCAGTCTCAAGGACAACTTCTCCACCTTGCTGGCAGGGTTAAACAAGTTCATGTTCCCAGGCTGAGGAAGGAAGACCTATCCCAGGTCTCCAAATGTTTTCTTAATTGTCTGTTAATTGGTTAAAAAAAAAAAAAAAAAAAAAAATATATATATATATATATATATATATATATATATATATATATAAATTGCTGTTATCTAAAACAAGGGGCCTAAGTTGTAAAAATATATAAACAGTTGCCTGTGATATTCTAATTAATTACGTGCAGCTGACTAGCTCCTTTGTCCCCTCCCCCCACTTATCACTCTGAGCTCCGGACCTAAAGTCTAGAAGAATGATTAAGGACCTTGAAGCCAAGTGCCCTGGATATGACCCAGCCCCCCATGGGTACTCCTTCTTTAACCCAGATCTCCCCTTGATTTGTGTTTCCATCCTTTAAAAATATTGTACAATCTCCCTCCCCGGACTCTGTTCAGATCCGGGACTGGACACCTTCCTGAGCACTCAGAAAATAAAGCTTTCACTTTTAAGCTTCTGTCTCTAAAGTGAGTTTTCTTGGTTTCCACCTCCAACCCAGCAAATACCACAAGCAGAGTTTACAGGAAAGGCCTTGGCAGGTCTGTCGGTAACACTAACAGTCGGGGTTTTGTTGTTTGTTTTTGTTTGACACTGTTTAGCACCTTGCCCAGTTTTTCAGGGAGAGATCGATCTCCAATATCTGTGTTGGCACCCTAAGTTCAAGTTCACAGGGTTAATTTTCTTTTCTTTCTTTTATTTATTTATTCATTATATGTAAGCACACTGTAGCTGTTTTCAGACACACCAGAAGAGGGCATCAGATCTCATTATGGATGGTTTTGAGCCTCCATGTGGTCACTGGGATTTGAACTCAGGACCTTTGGAAGAGCAGTTTGTGCTCTTACCCGCTGAACCATCTCTCTAGCCCGTTAATTTTCTCTATACTCTATTCATTCTTAGATTTTTTTTTTTTTTGATAAACTCTTATGTATCCTAGGCTGGCTTCTAATACACTACATAGACCTTATGTATCCTAGGCTGGCTTCCAATACACTACGTAGACCTTATGTATCCTAGGCTGGCTTCCAATATACTACGTAGACCTTCCATTCCTGATTCCCTCGCCTCCCTCTCTTGGAGTATTATAAACACACAACAAGCACCATAGCCAGTTATCTAGTGCTGGGGATGGACTCAGGGCATTGTGCACCGTAGACAAACACTCTACCAGCTAAACTAGACCCCCCCCCAAGCCCTTCATTCTTAGGTATCTTTGTTAACTTGCTTCTTGTCGTAGTCTATCTTGCTGTAATTACAAAATATCAAGGCTTAGCAGCCTAAAGGAAAGAGATGCATTTTTTACAGCTCTGCTGGATACAAGTCCGAGGTCAGGATGCTGTGAGACTGATCAGAGGAACCTGCCTCCCCTGGGGCACTGGGGCAGGATTAAATAGTACCAAACATTGGACAATACTATTAAGTATTGTTAACCACTATTAAAATTGGTATGTGCAGAGTTTTTTGTAAGTGTTTGCTATGGTACTGGATATTACATGCTTTCTATAAGCAGCTTAAACTGCTAAAAGCAGCTGGCATTTGATAGATCCCTCCCTTGGGCATACGCCTTCCTGTACGTAATTCATGGCTAAGTAAGACTACAGTGGTTTCTGTACTTTGGTCTGTCGTGGGCTCCCCATCTGGGGTGCATAGGTATGTGTGCAGTGTCTCCCCAGGGAAAGTTTTGTCCCACAGCAGGCTCCCATCAGGAATCTGTGTTCAGATGTATCCTTGGTAGGAATGGGGTGTGCTGAAACCCTTCCCACACTCCCACGGCTCTGATTCCTCCCTTTGTGCTGTTCGTGCCTTGAGGGTGGGTCAGCCACAAACCTGGCCAGGCCTGAGTCAAAGCCGTCCTTCCCTGTGATCCAACCTGTAGCTCTGGGTGTAGGGAATGAAAAAGCAAGTAAGATGCCGAGTAGTGAAATTGAGGCAGTTTATTTTATGACCTTGCAAAGGCAGGTGCCTCAACAGAGATTAAAATGTAGGGACAGCAGTAAATGGCAAAGCACAGATTTTCTAACCCTGCATGTTGGTCTCTTCCCCACTTTCCTCACTAGCTGAGACACGAGGAGGCCACAGTCTTAACACCTTATCTGAAATTTACATTTGATTTTTTTTCAATAACGACTACAGGTAGGTTTATCTCTATATTTTCTGTCATGTTGACTTGAAGTATTTTCTGGGACATGATCTTCTTACATCTGCGAGTTAGATGACAAGTGTGGCTGTTAATGCTTTTTATATATTAACTTTTTAATTTTAGAAATGATTTGTTTATTTTTTATTTTATTTTTCCTTGTTTCTGGTCAACCCTGCTCACTCTGGTCTGCCCTGCTCTCTCAGGCCGGCCCCGCTCGCTCCAGTCAGTCCCACTTGCTCAGTCCCTGTTCTTTTCCGGTCCAATGATTCATTTATTATTATTCATAAGTACATTATAGCTGACTTCAGACGCACCAGAGGAGGGCGTCAGATCTCATTACAGGTGGTTGTAAGCCACCATGTGGTTGCTGGGATTTGAACTCATCACCTTCGGAAGAGCAGTCGGGTGCTCTTACCCGTTGAGCCATCTCACCAGCCCTTTTTTTATAATTTTTGTTTTGTTTTCTTTTTCGAGACAGGATTTCTCTGTGTAGCCCTGGCTGTCCTGGAACTCACTTTGTAGACCAGGCTGGCCTTGAACTCAGAAATCTGCCTGCCTCTGCCTCCCAAGTGCTGGGATTAAAGGCGTGTGCCACCACGCCCGGCTGTTTATTTTTTAAAAGATTTATTTATTTTATATATGTGAGTACACCATCACTATACTCAGACACACCAGAAGAGGGCATCAGATCTCATTGCTGTGGTTGTGAGCCGCCATGTGGTTGCTGGGAATTGAACTTAGCACCTCTGGAAGAGCAGTCAGTGCTCTTAACCACTGAGCCATCTCTCCAACCCCTCCCTGCTCGTTAGAACTGCAGTTGTGAGAAGAATTTGATGTGATGCCCACTAAGGACTAGAGCTGAGCCTGGAAAGGTGTTCAGTAAACTCAGGCATTCACGCAGCAGCCTCTGACTGGCTGACCCTGGATAGCTGGAGGCCTTTACAGGAACCTGCCTTTTGGGTCCTGGGCCTCCTCCTAGTCTGGGCAGCTGAAGAGTTGTCTTTCTAAGGCTTTAACCCTTTGCTTCTGAGTATGCCCTAGCTCACAGCCAGACCCAGGCATACTGCATTCACGTCCAGCAACTCAGGTCAGCGTCCAGGCTTTCTGAGCTAGCAGAGATTTGCCTGCAACAGGCTGGGAAACTTAGGTGCTTATGGCTATTCTGTCTCTCATGGAGGATCCTATACAAGTCATTCTCCCGCTAGGGATTCTGAATGCCAGTTCACTGGTGTTTGCAGTTGACAGCCACTGAGCTAGATGTAGAAACCTGTACATAGCTAGTCTTGGTGCAAAAATCCAGCAAGGTACCTGGTTGGGCTGTGTCTGTTGCAGAGGTTGTGTTTCTCTTCTTTGGTCCTTAGGTCTAGGTGTGTCATCTTACACTTCTTAGTTTACTGAGATATTTACATGAGAGATATTTTTCTGTACCCTCAGCTGAGCTTCAAACTATCTCTACTGTTTCTTCTTCCATTTAAAGTGATTCAAGTTTTTACAGGGGCAGGATGCAAGCTGTCAGGTGAGTCTCCCTTACCCTAGTTGGAAAAGAAATTTTAGCAAGACTGCTTTTTAAAATCAAACAGTCAGCAAATTGGGAGGTAGAGACAGGAGGACCAAATTTTCAGGGTTCTGTGTACACACACACATATATAAAAATATTAAATAAATAAATAAAAATTTAAAAACTTTTCTAGCTAGCCTAAGCACTTAACAAGTTTGAAAACAGCTCGGACTATATGAGATCCTGTCTCGAAACCCATAGACCAGCAAATAAACAGAACACAATACTTAGAAGTTTGTTGTTGTTGTTGTTGTTGTTGTTGTTGATTTTTAAATTACTGGGTAGTATAGTATAAAAGACCAGCTGTTAAACTCATGAGAGCTGATAGGTAAGGCAGTAAATGTTTGACCTCTCATATCAACGAAGATCCACAGAGGCAGTACACAGGGGTAGGTAAGGCCAGTGCTCACCCACACCAGGAGCATGGTTGGATTAACTACCTCTGATTCTGGCTGCCATGTCCCAGTCCAAGAGGAACTTGTGTGGAAAGGTGAGTTGTTCAGTAAAGCACATTCTGATGAATTTAGAAGAAAAAGTAGATTTGGCCCCTGCCCCGCCAAAAAAAACCTAATCAGTCCAAGTGGACCAAACAATAAACAAGCAAAATGCAGCTGGCAGAATGCTGCAGACAGTAGGAGACAACCAGAACCATTTCAGTCAAGGTGGAGGGGGAGGCAGAGCTTCTCTTGTGAAGCTTCAAGTCATATCAGTAAACAAGAAGGTTCTGTTGGGTGTGGCCCTGTTAACTTCTGCATGGAAAATCGTGCATGCACATCTGTGGGAAGCGGGAGGCATAGAGCAGATGTGGCCGAGACAGCTGGAGAAGTGTGCACTTCAGAAGAGATGGGACAAGCAGAGGTACTTGACCCTTGCCAAGCTTAAGCACTTGATACTCAGCTCCTGGAAATGTCATCAGATCTTGGAGGGATTCTTAGCCAGGGACGGTGTAGAATGGACGCAGCTGGGAGCTGAGAGAGCAGCGGCGCTTTGTTGGACAGTGAGCTGATGCCCAATACCTCCAGGGGGAGCCTCTGGCTTTGCCATCTGACTGAACAATCTCTTTGCTCATGATGATCCAACCTCTTGTGTCTGGGGCTGAGCAAGGTCTCAGCTCTCAAGCCCGGGTCCAGCACGGTTATGAAGATAACCCAGACAGCCTTGCTCTTTGCTGGATCTTCTAAGCTATCCCCATACTTTCATTGCTGATAAGCCAGCAGCCTGTTGAGCTGAGCCTGCTGTAAAACTTGGGGGCTGAGGTGCTGGTGCTAAGAAGGTGGGCGGCTCTTTCACTACCTAGGACTCCTCATTACCCACAGAAAATGTGTCTGCTCGCTGGGGTCCCTGGAGTTCATAAGGGGGGTCCCTCCGTCTGTGTTTTTGCCAGGTGGAAAGCAGCGGAGTCTGGGATGATTGTTGTGGTTCTCAGTCTCCTGTGTACTCAGGCACTGTCGGATACCCGTGAGAGTTGGAAACAGGAGTTGGAAACCCTGGACCCCGCGCCTGGCAGGAAGGGGAAGGCAGAGCCCAGGATGGGGCAGAACTGCTTTGGTTCTGAGTGAGTCCCAGAGTTCAGAGGGGCTAAGAGAGAGGGCTTTCTCCGGGAGGTTTAGTCTCGGCTCTTCAAGCCAAAGGCCTATCCCTACCATGATCCTTGATAAAGAGGCATATTTGCTTGTCGAAATTGCTTTATCTGATGGTGAATGTAAATGCATACACCATACTCAGGGTGAACCAGGGATTAAGTACCTTTTGCGAGAAGGAATGTCCAGGAAGGGTATATGATTGGCTAAATACTCAGAGCCTATCTAGATACCTCCTTAGCATGGAGAACTCTGGATTTTTATGCTACATGACTTTCCTCAGGTAAGTGTGGGTGGGGGCATAGAATCTCCTGGACAAGGTCAGAGAAGGAGAATGCCTGCTAACAAGGAAGTCTCCCATTTTGTGCGGAGCTCAGAGGTCATCCGGTCGTGGTGGACTTGGATCTTAATTAGCAGAGTTTTCCTTCGAGACCACCCTTCCACATAGATCATGGACAGTAAAGCTGAGGGGAAATGTCATCCTATGCAGGAGAGCCGCAGTGTGGGGAGGAAGTAGGTATTGATTCTCTATGCTAGCCAGTATCACATCAGGGTCCTGGTCCACCTGGCCACAGAACAAAAGGAAATGCGAACAAAAGGAAATGCAAATGTAGACGAGAAGCTAATATTCACAGTAGAAATTAGTTGTGCATAGAAAATCCAGGAGGGGGTCATACCCTCTGGATCCTTCATCAAGTCATTGATGAAGGCTTACAACATACTGAACTCAAACGATGATCATTGCATTTTTGGGGGTGGTGGGGTTGAGACAGGGTTTCTCTGTGTAGCCTTGGCTGTGCTGGAACTCACTTTGTAGACCAGACTGGCCTCGAACTCAGAAATCCGCCTGCCTCTGCCTCCCGAGTGCTGAGATTAAAGGCGTGGGCCACCACACCTGGCATGATCATTGCATTTCTAAGTACCAAAGATAAACAGGAAGGTGTGTTCTAAAGCGTGACAGTGGGTAGGCAGTGCATGCTCGTCATCCCAGAAAGCCAAGCGGTTGGATGCCAGGTTTGACTACATAGTGATACCTTTACTCTATGTAAGTAATTTTAAAAGCCAAGCCTTGTGGCCAAAGCCTGTAATCCAGGCCACTCAGGAGGCTGAGAGTCTGGTTAAAATTTCAAGGCCAGGCTTGAGAGATGGCTCAGTGGTTAAGAGTATTTGCGCCTCTTCCAAAGGACCCAAGTTTGACTCCCAGCTCACACATTAGGTGCTTCACAACTTCCTGTAACTCCAGTTCCAGGACATCTCACCCCTTCCTCTGGCCTCTGCAAACACCTGCATAAAAGTGGCATATAATTACACAGACACATAGACATAAAGTAAAAATAATTTAAAAAGTGATTAAAAGTTCAAGGTCTGTGTGGGTTAAAAGCCAGCCTGGGCACCAAAATGAGACTCTTGTCTCAAAATAAAAAGTAAAAAAAGAGGCTGTTGCTCAGCATCAGGGCACCTGCCAGGCAGGAACAAAGCCCGAGAGTCGACCTTCAGAACAAAAGAACACAATCATATCAGAAAATAGCAAATCTTGAGGAATAAATAGAAAAAACAATGTTTAAGACCTTTGTGGGAGCAGATTTGAGAACTATTAAGACAACGGAAGGGTGCTAAGTCGATAGAAGGGTGTTCCTCCATCTTCTTTGGGAAGACACGCTCATTGCCTGCTTGATCTGTGGGCTCTCTGCAGCATTGCTCAAAGTCCTGGCAGGTCTTTTGGTAGAATTTGACAAGGCCGTTTATGAAAGAGATCAGCTTTGAGAGCGGTGAGTGGCTACAGGGAGACTGGTGTGGCTGCTGGGTGTTGCATTTACAAATTACAACTGTGCATTTTAGTCCACTTGTATTGCTTTGGGCTTAAAAATAATCAAAGGAATGTGGATGTAAATGACCCCCCCCCTTTCAGGCATAAACAACAAAATCAGAGACTTGCTGGCCTTTGATAAGTTGGATCAAGGAGGTTTCATGGCAGGAGTGAAAGCAGTAAGGACAAGACTGAGCCTCCAGAGAGAGGCAGGTGATGGAAGCTCATTCTCTGCTTCCCGGGGCCACAGAACCCTTCTAACAGCAGCTTACACGCCCTCTAGAGTGTGCTCTGTGTGCTTGCTCTCTCCCAAATCAGCCACATTCCCTTGCACTCTCTTTCTAGACAGAGTTGATAAGCAAAATCTGCTGTTGCCTTCTAGCCCTGCTCCAGCAATGAGCAAGCCCAGTCCCTGATGCCCATGCCCAAGGTAACTTTATAATTCTACTCTGACTGTAATCAGTGAGTTCAGTGCCCCTTTTATGTTCTTAGTAAAAGGATGTAAAGACAGACTCAAAGGAAGCGAATGGCTATTTTTTCAGCACTTGAGAGAAAATCAACAGGGCAGGCAAGCTGTAAATCTAGCAGCTGCCACGAAGAGAAAGAGGAAGAAGGGGAAGTTGAGAGGAAGAAATGCCCTTTTGAGTTAGGGTCAAAAGAAGGCTGGCATGCTGGGCAGTGAAGGTTGGCAGGCAGCTGTGTAGACTTTAGTAAAAGAGTAAGAAAGCCCAGAGAGACAGGGAAGGCATACTCAGGCTCTTGGCCAGTGTCTGAAAATGAGATAAACGAAGAGAGGAGAGAAGAACGGTTCGGCTTAGCTGAGGGCCCGAGCTCAGGTCATCCCTCTCCATTCTCCTATGTCCTAGATCAAAGAATTTTTATCAAGAATACCCACCCAGCTAGAAATAAAAATAGAAACTGTTACATCCAGGACTACAGGACTATGAAGAGAAACTCCTTGTCAAAAACAAAAACAAAAACTCTGTAAGGCCAAAATATAACTCTGAACAAAAAGAGGATAAAACATGATCTAGAGGGGCTGGAGAAATGGCTCAGAGATTAAGAGCACAGAGGTCCTGAATACAATTCCCAGCAACCACATGGTGGCTCACAACCATCTGTAACAGATCTGACGCACTCTTCTGGAGTATCTGGGGACAGCTCACATTGTACTTACAAATAATAAATAAATAAATAAATAAATCTTAAAAAGTGCTTACATATAATAATAAATAAATAAATCTAAAAGAGAGGGAGAGAGAGAGATAGAGGGAGGAGAGAGAGAGAAAGAAAGAGTCAGTAACTATATTAAGAGATTCTGGAAAATCTAATGATGCCATAAGAATGGCATACAGCTCTGATTTTTTAACTGAATTTTAAGGGCTCTGAGTCACCTTATTTATTTCCTCTGCCTTATAACCTGCATCATTCCTGAATTATTTGCATCAGTATAGAATGTAGAGGCTCAAGAAATTGGTGTCCCTTTTATTATATGAGGGAGAATCCAATTAGTTCTTTTTATAAACTGAAGTTGCTTGCTTTGGGGGTATTTGTTGTTAATTTCTCCCCCAAAATTACCAAAAGCCCTTTGCCAGTGTTCATTTTATGCCCATAATGAGGCAATTTCTGTATTAATAAGAAGCACCACCACAATCTCTGTTTGATCCATTCCTACTAATTGACAGGAAGTCCCTTTTTCATTTCAGCATCAATTCAAACAGGTCTTTAATTTTTTTTACTCTGTCTAATATATCTATTCTAAGATATTTTCTTCTCTCTGAATGAAAATTTCTGTAGGAGAATGAGTAGAAGGCAAAATAACTAAAATATAAGCCATCTTTTGTAAGCTGCCCTCAGCCTACGCTCACTGGGTTCCTGAGGGGGAGGCCAGACCTGTATGGGAGAGAACGGTCGAGAGGAATATGGAGGCCAAGACAAACGTACGCTGATCAAGGCCTCAAAGTTTATTGGGTGTCTATGCTTATAAAGCGGGTAGGCCCATTCCCTCACCAGTCCATTCTTTGTGCCTGGGTCCAGCCTGAAGATGAAGATGTGCAATGTGGAGGATGTATCTCCGGATTGTCTCAAGGGTGTCTCAGCAGGCGGCAGGATTTCAGAGTAGTACAGCAGCAGTTGACGTAACAAAAGAGCATACTAAGGCTACACTGCAGGTCATCTCATTTCAGTGGCAGCAAGATCTGAATCAGCCTGCTTCAGGCTGGGGGAGGTTACAATCTTTGGATCCAAATGATCTATATATGCATCTTGTAATTTATTTTCTACCTGAGCCAGTTCTTTTTCAGCCTCAACTGATAATTTTCTTGGACTATTTAAGGTTTGTTTTTTTTTTAATCACCTTGTGAGATTTGAAATAAATTATTAGCTTTTGAGTAGTTAATCCAATTGAGGGCCTTAGCCTATTAATGTTTCCCAACAGGTTTTGAAAATCATTAAGAGTTCTCAATTGGTCTGTCCTGATTTGTATTTTCTGTGGTTCAGTTTTTTGTATAACTATCTTATATCCTAGATAATTAGTAGAATCTCCCTTTGTATTTTTTCATGAGCAATTTGTAATCCCCAGCAAGGTAAATTTTTCTAAGGTCATAGAAAATCCTTAATAGAAAATACCTTAATCAGTTAGTAAGATATCCATATAATAGTAAGTTATGGATTGAGTAAACTGCTTACAAATTATTTCTAGTGGCTGTACAAAATATTGGTATAATGTAGGACTATTCAACCTTCCTTATGGCAAGACTCTCCAGTGAAATCTCTTTACTGGACTTCTTTTAAAAGTAGATACTGAGAAAATAAACCTTTCCTTATCACACTCATGTAAAAGGATCCTGAAAAAACAGTCTTTAAAATCAATCACTTAATAGGCCATGCCTTAGGTAACAAGGAGGGCAATGGGGATTCCAGACTGTAAAGACCCCATTGGCTGAATGATTTTATCACTTGCTCTCAGATCTGTCAACACCATCCATTTGCCAGATTTCTTTTCTTTTCTTTTCTTTTCTTTTTTTTTTTTTTTTTTTTTTTTTTTTTTTTTTTTACCTTGTTCCGGTCAACCCTGGTCGCTCTGGTCGGCCCAGCTCGCTCCAGTCAGTCCCACTTGCTCAGTCCCTGCTCTCTCCGGTCCAAGGATTCATTTATTATTATTCATAAGTACACTATAGCTGACTTCAGATGCACCAGAGGAGGGTGTCAGATCTCATTATGGGTGGTTGTAAGCCACCATGTGGTTGCTGGGATTTGAACTCATCACCTTCGGAAGAGCAGTCGGGTGCTCTTACCGGTTAAGCCATCTCACCAGCCTGCCAGATTTCTTTTTAATGACAAAAGACTTCCAAGGGCCGGTGGACTCTTCTATACGCTGAGCCTCCAGCTGCTCTTAGACTACCTGTTCTAGGGTCTATAACTTTCCTCTTGTCATAGGCCATTGCTCTATCTAAACAGGCTTGTCAGTTTGCCATTTTAGTGGTAGGGCTGCTGGTAATCTATCAGCAGTGGCTCTCCCATATAAAGTTGAAGAGTCAGCCTCTGTTGGATCCTGCTTATGTAACTGTCTTCAATAACCTTTTAAAATTTATTAGGGGCCTCTCTTTTGCAGCCTGTTTCTAAAGTGGAGGAATGCTAATCTGCTTGTCCATTAATCCTTCAATATCAATTCAATTTATCTGTTCTTTTAAATTTGGCCTCTTAACTATAGGAGTGGCTCTATCTCTGTTAAATGGTTTATTTAAGGTTTGAGCAGCTCTGTTTGTCCCATCAGGCTTTGATTTTTCTAGTTCTTATTCAGGACAGTCTTTTTTGGTGGACAGGAAATGAATGAGTTTTTTTTGGGGGGGGGGGGTTGGGCCTTAATCAGTTTTCCAACATTAAGGAATTGCCTCGAATATCTTTGGATGAACTACATTCATGAGTCTTATGTCCATTCCTTCCACATCTTCTACATTTCACAGGAGACTTTCTCCTTGAATTATTTATTATAGAGGTAGTTCTCCTTAGGAACTGTCTATTTACAGACCTTTAGGGAATGACCTGGTCTCTCCCAGACACAGCAATGAGCATTTTGTGTTTTTATGTTTCCTATAATTGTCCAACCACATCTGGACCAGGAGCATTAAATTCTATATCCACAGTAGTTTTAATCCATTGATAAAGGGGTGCAGATCTGGCCCTCAAAGGTCTAGGAGCCTTTTTGCATCCAGCAGTGGCATTTTCAAAGGCTAAAGGTTCAATTTACATTTCTCTAGTATTTGGATCTGATATTGTCCTATTCGATACTGTAGTTAATCTTTGTAAGAAGTCAGGGAAAGATTCATTTGAACTCTGGATTATTTTAGTAAATAATTCAGCTCATTCCTGTTGTCTGGCGTTTTCCCAAGCATTTAAGACTGTTGTGGGAGGTTGTTCTAGAACAGCATCCTCAAGGGTAATCTGTACTCGCAATTCAGAATTCAGACTTCACCTAGTACCTGATCCTTGGTAATATCCATGTCTCTAGTCCTATTTCATTGCTCCATGATTGAAGTCTCATTTTTCCACCATGCCAGCCACTGTAATTGAGAGCCAGGCTCTAAGAAGGCTGTCATCAACACTCTCCAATCCTTTGGAATTATATGATTTTGTGTAGCCCAATTATTGAGTACCTTTTTGATACACAGTGAATGTATTAAGGTCATAATTGATTCCTTAAATCTTTTTTACTCTTCTGTCTCTGTAGGTTGCCACCCAAATTTTTGATAACACCGGGTTTCTCTCAGCACCTTCTCATTCCCTTATTAAGGCTGGGAAAATTATTTTAGGATTTTTAACAGATTTATAAGGTGGTGCTGTAGGTTCTGGCCTTCTCTCCTCTACCTCTTAATATCTTCTTCAATTTTATTCATATAATTTTCTTCTACAGCTTGTCTCCACTTTCCATCTTTTTTCCTTTTCTTGTATCTTTATCATTTTAGTATTTTTCCCATTTTATTTATAAACTTTTCTAATTCTTTATTTTATGGTTTATCTCCATTTTTCATTTTCTCCCTTTCTTGTATATCTATCATCTTAGTATCATCCTTATTTTTATTTATAAAATTTACTGGCCGGGCGTGGTGGCGCACGCCTTTAATCCCAGCACTCGGGAGGCAGATGCAGGTGGATTTCTGAGATCGAGGCTAGCCTGGTCTACAAAGTGAGTTCCAGGACAGCCAGGGCTACACAGAGAAACCCTGTCTCAAAAAACCAAAACCAAAAAAAAAAAAAAAAAAAGTCATCTTTGATCCGCGCCCCGTCCCGTCCCGCAGGAAGAAGACACAGACCAATCGGGTTCCTCGACTTAAGTTTGTTTACTCAGTCTTATGCATGCAGTTACAGCTTAAGCGTAATAGTAAATTCGTTTCTCCCTCTCTTCTGGAACTATCCCCACCGGGAGCAACCAATTAAACCCTATCCTGGCCACACACAGAATGCCACGTAGCTCCTGCTCATACGCCAGGAATTCTCGGGCTTCAACTTCACATTCTCGGGCTTAGAATCATGTCACTGCCAACACAGC